>VDFB02081459.1:0-112911 GCA_007258455.2 Sequoia sempervirens
ACTTTGGGTTTGCTTTGATTGATGTTTAGACTTTGAATTCTGTCTTTTGAATGTTTGATGTTAGAGCAAGAGATATCCCCAAGATGTTTGGATGATGATCTAAAAAAGATAACTAATGCTCGTAAAGGATAGTTTGATCTAGAAGTGAGAATAGGATGTGTCTACTCACAAGCTAACCAAAAGATAATCCAAATTAGTGATGGGAGAAGGATGCATCTATCCACCATTAATTTTAACAAAGTGATAATTCAACTAAGAATGTGCAAAAGGATTCATTCACACACACTTGAGTTGAACAAGTTTGATGTTTGATGTTTGAAGAATTCAAAGTCTCATGTTTGAAAGGTTTTGATGTCTACCAAAGGAGCCTAGCATAGTTGTGTCAAGATTTTCTCAAAATGTTGGTGAGATGTTTATGGTTGATGATGTTTTTGATGGATGAATGTTTGTTTTGATCTTAGAACGACCCTAGTTTAGACTTTTGCTTAACAAGACCAAGGTATTGAAGAACGTGTTATGCCCTAAGCAAGGTATCCAATCCCTTGAAACAATCTTGGATTTTGTGTGTAGTAAAATGAATATAAAGTGGGGCTGTCTCTTGAAGCATGTCTATAGAAATTAGCCAACAACTTTTCTCTAAAATCATATAACCTTTTGAGTCTTTGTTGATGTTGTTTTGGGCTAAGTTTCCTTTTCTTGGGTTTTTGTATCTTGATCTTGTGAGAAATCATTGAAAAGACATGTGTGGGGCTCAATTGCTTATCTTTGCTTTTAATGACTTCTTTTTACCAAATACACTTTCTTGATTATGTTTCAAACTAAAGATGTCCTATGTCAAAATTCCTTTCTTCCCACAAAGTGTTGTGTGGGAATTCCAAGAAATTGAGGCAAAGGGATTTCCTAGGTTAACCCTAGTTAGAGCAAATGACGATATAAATTCAAGTGATGAGAAACCTCTAAGGACATAATCCCAAGGGAAGGCAACAACACTTAAATTTGTCAAAAGGTATTTGCTCTATCAAAAGGGGTTTGAAATTTGCATGATCATGTTTAAGTGTTTGTTTTTCCAATGTTTACGAACAAGCATGTGTTTTTGTAACTCAAAAGCATGTACAATCCTATGGATGTGTAAGACAATATTTGTTGGATTCCCACTTGGACAAGTCCAGCTACGCTTATCTCTAGCGGATGGTTAGATGCTTGACCCTAATCGGCTCTCCACTCACTTATAATGGCAGCTAAGCACTAACACTCCATGAAACTCCCATGGCATGCTTTCCATCTCTACTAAAAGCCGTAATTAGGCTTAGTTTCTGTGAATCTAATCGCCTTGCACCAACAAACGATTAAGGATTTTGGTACCTCTAGCACATGGGTTCTAGGTAAGGATTCTTCCGCTCGTGGAGATTGACCCATACGGCAAAGAGTCCCCTTCGATCCATCCTGCCGGAGCCAACCGGGCTGCTGATTATGGCGCTTAACCAAACCCCATTTATATCCCTACTGAAATACTCGGCTTTAGAGTGTTACTCGGGTTGATTGCCGCTTGGTGAGTAATTTTTCCCAAGGCAGCTCCTCTTAAGATAAACAAAGCGAAAGCAAAGACATAATCCTAACTCGATCGATCTTTGATGGCACAAAGAATCCAGAATGTAATAAAAATGCCCCCTACTCACACCGCGACAAGATGTTCAATTTTGCCCAAATGAAGTGTTTCAAAGCAATAAAATGTATTTTGAGTGTTTCTCTTGCACCCTAGATCGCACGAAGCGCAAGGGGAGAGGATACGTACTCAAAAGACAATCACACAAATCAAACACTTGTTCGTTTTACACAATTGTGAATTCGTTTTAAGCACCAAATGAAATATGAGGATTGCTTGTTCAATTTTTAACCCAAAACGAAATCTAGTAAGTGTGTTCTAAGGTTCGTTTTAAGCCCTTTGCAATGAAAATGAAATTGTTCATTTTAGCCCCAATTGAAAACTAATGTTCTAAAACGAAAAGGAAAACAATTTCGTGTAGTGTTGATTAAACACTTAAAGTGTTAAAGAACACATTGTGTTTTCAAAAAAACATTTCCCTCCTTTCGTGAAGTAGTATTGATCAAACATTCAAAGTGTTAAAAAACACATTGTGTTTTCAAACAAGAATCCTCCTCCTTTCGTTTTCATTTGCTAGCCCTTTCTTTCGCCTTGCACCTTTTCGCCTTCGTTTGCTTTTGTACCTATGAAAAGAAAAGACAATTATGTGAGGATTAAAATATTGAACTCATTTGAATTATTACCTTCACACAATGGCATGATTTTAAATGAAAGGACCAAAAGAAATTGGATGATGAAAAGAATGGCTTATAAGTGGATCATGCTTTGACATTGACTTTATTTAAAAAGATATTGAGTCAATACCTCAATTACAAAGAAAAAGCACCCTCCTAATTTTGCAATAAATCATAATCACATTCTCAACTATGATAATCATCTAAAATGTGGGTTATCAACTTCTTTAAAGCACTTTTCATGAGTGTAATTCATGAGTTTAAAAGATATTTTTGATGAAAAAGGTATGTTTCAAACTTTTTTAACTCTGCAATAAATACATGCTTCAGCTAAAATACTGCCATTCATGACTGTACTCCTAGACAACATTATTCAACCATTGACACCTACAACGTTCAGCTGGACAGCGAGGAGTAATTAACTAGACAACAAATCAGGGCAAATTGCTTATGGCTGGACAATGAATCGGACAAAATATAGACAATACAAGAGAGTCCCTCAACATGCACCAGCAATATTAATGATGGGAGATGGCAATTAAAGCACACAATCTATGCGACATGATAACCTTCCCTGTTGTTTGACAAAACTACCATTTGATATGACCACCCTGTTATTATCTTACTCATATGGAGACATCTTGCCGCCTCTACCATTAACTTTGCAATCAATGTTTGCACCTTTACTTCTCTGATTCTGCAAATGGATAGACAAGGTGCATTAACTTTCGGACAAAGTTCATTAAGTAGGCATGAACTAACTTACAGAGATAATTTCTCTGCTGCCCTCAAATCTGTTGAGAGAAAAACCAGGCCCACATATTATGGGTAGCTGCATAAGCAAGAAGGTTGCTAAAAAATAGCAGCGGAAGTATGATTGTACAGAGCCCACTGAAGATTTCAAGGCCTCGTTAACACCCACGTCTGTTTCTCAGCCAGCGGAGGAAGAAAAGCCTGTTGCAGACGATGTGGAGGCCGTCAAGGAGATCCTCACAGACACATCCACCGTCAAGAAGCCTGCTGCTGACGACGTTGAAATAGCCGAGAAACCGTCAGTAGTAGATCCGTTAAAAGATGCTGCTGCAACTAAGAAGAAGCCTGAGCGTTCAAACAGTTTGAAAAAGAAAGGCTCGTTCAAGAAAGAAGAAGTGCCTCAGCCATCAGACGGGCTGGCAAGGAGTCAAGCGCGAAAGAAGACGTTGATGCCATTCTTATCCAGTGCGGAAGGCTCAGCAGAAGCTCATCAATCAAGGCATCAAATGACAACAGCAACAATGCTGCCTGTCAATACTCAAGATCTAAGTGCCAGGTGCATTAACTTTCGGACAAAGTTCATTAAGTAGGCATGAACTAACTTACAGAGATAAAGACAAGGCGTGTTAACTATCTTGACCATGGGTAGACCAGTCGTATAAATCTAGCCAAGGCAGAAAATAGAAATCATACCCGCGGTGTGAGGGATGCAATTATTCGGGCCTACATTCCATTTGAAATGACTTTAAAGTAAATACAACTTGCAGGCGAATAGGTAGCTCATTTCTGGCAGCGAACAAAGTCTTAGACCAACGTAATTATCTAGCAAGTGTAAACTATATTCCTAAGGATTGCAAGACCTGCTGATCGATTAGATCCTTCAAAATTTTCTTGGGGAACTATTATATTTAAATGGACAGGCAACGAATCTCCTCAAGCTTTATTACCAAGACTTTACCAAACATATCGATTAGCACTGATGGAGAAGTCAGATCAAGTATTATTTATTACGATTGCAAAGAGACCATTATTAACGTATGTATGTAAATCCAAGCATAATGCAATATTAGAATGACAGATAGTTATTCAAAAGGTATTATAACATATCTGAAAAGGATCACATATATAACATAGATATACGACAGATATACACTGATTTCTAATAAAGAGAATAGCATAGAGAATATGGAAATTTGTAACATTAATAGTGTGATAATATAACCCAGAAAATATGCAATCATGCCCTCCTTCTAGCGCCAAGATGAAGTACCTAAAATCTGCAATGTACAACCAACCTCAAAAACTCATTAGAAGGGTTAGTATAACACACAAATCTGCAAATACCTCCATGGAATACATTGCAAATGCTTTCAAAAATGCAACAAATGATAATATAAAGACTAAAGCATTATGAAAACAAAAGCAAGCTACCTATTCCATGTTGGATTGGTGTCACATGTGCTAGTGACCCTTTCCCAATCCTTGATCAAAGCTAAGATGATAAAATGCAAATGGATATGGTGAGTGATGATAAACAAGATCAAATCTCAAATGAAGAGAGTAACCTTGCATGGAATTGTGAAGGATTTGCTTGAGGATGAAGCACCTATTTAAAGATTTTCAAAATGCCAAGTGTTGAAGAGGGACCAATGTGGGACTAAAGAACAAGCCAATGATAGGAGGACACTTGTCATCATGTGATGGTTGATGTATGTGCAAGATTTGGGAAGAGTGCCCAAGAGGGGGAAAATTTTGAATTCAAATTTGCAATAAATTTTGAGAGGGGGACAAGAAAGAAGAGCAATAAATGCCATGTTTGACTTGTCATGTTGAGGGAAAATGAGGTTTTAATAAATCAATAAAATTGATTTATTGTGCAAGTGGCTAGATCTAGATAATGCAAGTGGGATGTGATTAGTATTAGGTCAGGATTAGATTAAGTTAATGATGATTAGGCTGATTTAATGCTGATTAGATGATTTGACTTTTTGGACTTTGATTTTCTGATTTATTTAAATCAGGAAATTGATGGAATATGATTTAGGATTTGATTTAAATGGCTTTTTGATTTATTTAATTAAGTGGATGATGAAAAATGAAGGTTGAATGATAATGTTTTATTTGATAAATGAACTTATTTAATGAATGGATGAAAGTGATGAATTTGCCTAATGTAAGAGCTAATTTGACCGAATCTGATCGAATGCATAATGTGAATTTTGCATGTCTACATGCACAAGTGAAACTGTGCATAATTGCTCTCCAACCCTTCTGATATTCACAATATACATCAACTCACTTCGAACACATACCAAAATGATATAATTGATCACTTATATATGTATCCGCAACAAAATATTCAATCAACCATATGTTAGCTTCAATAACACATAAAATGTTTTCCAACCGTTGGCTCAAATCATAAATGATTTTCAATGCACACCATCATAAGTCAGCCACAACATAGTGAGGACCCAAAACAAAATTCTCAAACCCAAAAATACCTCAAACAATTTCGCCTCAAACATACGCAATATGTCACAATCACTTTGTCGGCCTTCTAGCACTGTTGAATAGAAAATCAAACGACTGGATCTCCTAACTCATACACCAATTGATGTGATGACACAAAACTTGAGAATAAGATATTCCAGATACCCAATGACCTTCCTTGAGATTCACAACCCAAACTAATGATCCGGTAATGCATATGGATCGACAAACTCAACTTTAGTCGGATACCCTATTCTTTACTCTGCCTTTCGATATGGACAAATACTGAAGTGTGGACTGGATCAATGACTTAGGTTTCCATTGATGAAAACACTAGAAGACATATGCCAACAATTTCCCCCTTTGGCATTGATGGTAACACTTAGTGAAAAATGACTAAGTGTCTGAGCCAACATATTGCAATCCTTCAAAACTTCAAAAATTCATAGTTGACACAACTCCCCCTGAATTTGATAAAGCATCTTTCATTGCTCTCTCTCCCGCTTTGACATCAATGACAAAAAGACTTTCTATAGTAATCCCTTTTGAGGTGTAACCAAAAACTTACTCAAAAACTTATTCAAAATTTTGAGGAAATACAACCACTAATTGTGTTAGAAGATTATTTTGTATTTTTCCTTCATCTTTGGAAGAAAATTCTTCCATGCTTCTACTGCAATCCTGGTGATTATGATCATATTGTTGTTTCCAGATGTCCGGTTGATAATCTTAATGAGAGATTCCAGAATGGTGATAGCTTCTTCTAATATCTCTCCTTTCCTCAATATCTCAATCAACTGTTCCAGTTTGCCTTCTATTATGTCCTTCACTTTCCAAAAGCTGTCAACAATCTTGTTTCTGCTGATTTGAACATTTTTATGCTCTAACTATAATTCTTGAATTCTTTTCTTAATTACACCACCTTGATCCTGAAACATGTTAAAATATTGTCCAATATTGTTCAGCTCTATTTCAATTTGTTCCAACTTTTCTTTGTATCTACCGATTGCATGAGGCCATTGAAGACAATAGTTGTAGATGTTGTTTGTTGTGTTTATGCATTGCCTTAGTTGATTCATGTGCCTTTTCAGCTTGGTGAGTGACAATCTATACTGCTTCTTCAAGTGTAGAATTACTTCTTCTTCCTTGTTCTGAGATTCAGAGTCCATGATTTCCTTGATGCATTCAATCATTTCTTCTAGTAACATATTCTGTAAATTCTCTAATTTAATATGGTTGTACACAAGATGAGCACTTAGTATGTTTTCAATCATGTCTTGCTCATATGAAGATTTGATAGACCATATGTTTGCTATTTTCTGCATTCCATCTTCCTCATGAATAAGCTACAATAGCTTCTCTTTGGTTAAATCACCTTTTTCTTCACTTTCTTTTTCCCTTCCCTTTTCTTGTTTTGGTTCGGTTGTTTCCAGTTCTTTTTTTAGAGTGTCCTCAATTTCCTTATCAGATTCCCCATCTAGTATATCCACAATCCCCTATTCTTTTCCTCTCCCTTCAATAGTCTTGCATGTTGGTGGAGTATCGACAACAATTTCTTTTGATGTTTTCTTCTTTCTCTCCATCTCACTAGAGGAGGAACCAACTTCAAGTGCCTTTACCGGAGGGGGAATACCAATTGAGCCAAACTTTCCTAGCAAAATTTTAAAGAAACTTTCATATTCTTGATCATAGTTTGCCAAAATGTTAGAATGTATTTAAATTTTTTTGCAAACTGGTTCACTCTCTTCCCATATTACATTGTTGATCAGTGGCAAGCAATTTAGAAAATACATCACAAGACATATAACCAAAGTACCAAACTTGAAAGGGTAACCTGTCATCTTTGTCAATTTTATGTTTTCCATCAGTTGATCTTTCAGTAATCTGCAAAGGTCAAAATCCTCATCTTCCATTATCATCTTGTGTGAAATGTAAACAACACCTGCTGAAGTTCCACCTTCTCTATTTTTGAAAAATATTTTGTAGGATACTCCATGTGTAATGTACCTTGTCACTGAATCTATGATTGTTGAGATTATTAATGCCCTTTGATCTCTAGTTACTCTAGTTAGGGTTTCAACTTCTTTGTTTCAAATTCACTTCATTCTCGGCACATCCCCAACTTTACATAACCCAGTTACAGTTCCAATCACTTCTTTCGAGATATGATAGGGTTTATCTAGAGTTAGAATATCATCATGCAATCTGCCCAGAATAAACTCAACAATTTTTGTGTTCTTTAAATATGGGAATTCACTCCAAATATCCAAGCTTTTGTGTTTTTCTTCTTTCAACCATTTCAATTCATCGAGCGACAACATGTTTTTCATAGCTCTAATCTTCTCACTGCTATACTCATTTAGGTCTATCATTCCTTTGATTTGTTCCATTTTACCTTTTGTACCTGATTCTACCAAAGAATTTCTTCAACCACACAACAAATTAAATGGAAATTCCTCAATATAATAGTACCTGATGGATTAAGGTTTCGCCCTCGAATTGACTTCACACTTTTGAAATTTTTTTGTAGAGTTCTTTCCTTCTTCTTTTCTTCGATATAGAGTGGAAAATGAGAGTTCCAACTTGCTTTTTATAACTCACACACCTAACCTTTTTTTGTAATAAATGCTTTTTCCCTAGGTGTTCTGGATACCCTGTTTTCTCAGTCAGCGAGAGAAATTTTTTTTTACGGACCTTCAACTCTGCATAAATACTCCCTTCGACTATTTCAACAACATCTATAAGTAACTGTTGATGATTTATTGTATTCCAGCACCAACTACTGACAGGGGGAAAAGGATTTTTCCTGAGTAACTCCCCCTAGGCCAATGGCCTGAAATTAACTCTCAGGGGAATTACCAGGAGTAGGTTCTGGTGTTGGCTCATTTCCTGCAAAAGATTCACTCTTTCTTACCCATGTCTTCTTCATCTGATCTCTTATTTCATTCACAGTCACTTTCCCTTTTCCTCTATCATATTTTTGCATATTTATGCCTTTGTATGTCAAACCTCTCCTATCCATATTTTTGTTTCTGCAAAATCTTGCAATGTGACCATATTTGTTACAATTGTAACACACAACATCTCCTTGTCCAGACCAGTCATTCCATTGATTTCTTCTTAATCTACACCGGTTAGCAATATTCCCAAATCTTCCACAGGTATAACATTTAACATTCCTTCTATTGATAGAGTTTTCTGACATATCTTTGCATTCAATTTCAACTTATGACCAAACTTATTATAATTGAAACGTTGACCAGAGAATGATGGACCTCTCGATTTCATTTTACTTCTACACTGAATAGCCATATGACCAAATTTATTGTAAGAAAAATAGCATCCTTTAAACTTTTGAGCATTAGGTTGTCTTATCGGATGCCTTTTTGCTTTGTTCATCTGATTTCTTTTCCTGAAATTCCTTTGTCCAGATCTGAAACTTTCTCCTGTCTCATATCCAAGACCTCGCTTGTCATTTCCATTTTTTTGACCTTGAGTCAACTCATCAAGCTTAACTGAGCTAATCTTGAACTTCTCCTTGTATTCATTTGAAGTAGGAAGTTCATCCCTGAGAATAATAATATGTATTTCAAGCTCTTCTTCATTGTTTATGGATTGTTGTAGTTCAGTCTCCAACTAAATGAATTATCCATTAATTTTGTTGCATTCATCAAATCTTTCTTTCAAGGACTGAGCAAGATTCTCCTCATTCTTCTTTCTTTCTTCAATATCCTTAGTTAGCTTCATCACCATAGATTCCATCTCATGCTTTAGGGTAGCGTTGTCTCTGGAAATCTTTTCACATTCTTCAGTTATTTCCTGCAAGGTTTGATTCAGGTGATCGTCATCCATCCTTTTGCTCTCTTTTTACTTAATTTGATCATAGAGGTCCTTTCTCTTCTCCCTAGATTTAATAATCTGATTCCTCAACTTTTGAATAAATTTTTCAGCATCCTTAAGATTTTTTTTCAATTCCTGAACTTTTGCTTTGGACTGATCAAGATCATCAAGTTCCAACAAAAGATACTCTTGAAATCTACCAAAATCCATTACATTCCAAGGTCCACCTTAAGCTGTTAAAATTCTTCCGAGGAACTAGGCTCTGATACCAATTGTTGGAATCAGGGAACACTAAGAGGGGGGGTGAATCAGTGTTTTGTAATATTTAACTTTATCAATCTAATCTTTAAACCACTTATAACATTCAACCAAGAAAAAGATGCAAACACATAAAGCAATCATCCAAAACACCATAACACAAGGATTTTTACGTGGAAACCCTGTTAGGGGAAAAACCACGGTGGAGGTTAATTCACAATTTGAGTACTCAAATATAGGTGTTATACAAATGGGGAATGCACATGCATTTAGGCACACTACCTAGAGCTCACTGCTCAGATACAAAAGAAGACTCATTGTCTTACAAAAGATTTGGATTAGATCTAGAGATTTGAACTAAGAAAGTAGCATCTAAAAATGCCAGATTACAATTCCAATTAAGCTCATCAATCAAAAATCTTGACCTTCTGTCTGATTCTACTCTTCTACTCTGCTTTGCTTCAATTCGCATCACAAAATCCTTTTATGCACAAGTGAAACTGTGCATAATCACTCTCCAACCCTTCTGATATTCATAATATACATCAACTCACTTCGAACACATACCAAAATGATATAATCGATCACTTGTATATATCTGAAACAAAATATTTAATCAACCATATGTTAGCTTCAATAAAACATCAAATATTTTCCAACCATCGACTCAAATCATAAATGATTTTCAATGTGCACCATCCAAAGTCGACCACAACATAGTGAGGACCCAAAAAAATCCTCAAACCTAAAAATACCTTAAACAATTTCACCTCAAACATCTACAATACGTCACAATCACTTAGTCGGCCTTCTAGCACTATTGAATAGAAAATCAAACGACCAGATCTCCTAACCCGTACACCAATTGATGTGATGACACAAAACTTGAGAATAAGATATTCCAGATACCCAATGACCTTCCCTGAGATCCAAAACCCAAACTGGTGATCTGGTAATGCATATGGATCAACAAACTCAACTTCAGTAGGATACTTTGTTCTTTACTCTTTCTTCCAGTATGGACAAATACTAAAGTGTGGACCGGATCAATGACAACACTAGAAGCCATATGTCAACATATATGTAGGCTTGGATATGATACCTTCATATCTTGATCAACTTAACTTCTAGATCGTAAGAAAAAACCCTTTTCTACAAAGAGATGTAGACCAAAAACCTTGACTTTTCCAAAGAGATTGCACTATGAATGTCTTGGTAATCCTTTTGAAACTTACTTTTTTGAAACTTTATCTTTATGTGTGGTACACTAAAGTAGAATGAAATCAATCAAAACAAGTTTACCAACCTTCACACACCATCTACCTTCAGTGGGATCTTCAATAAAGACCTCAAGATCTTTTCTTTTTAGGGGGTAAAAAGGTTTTGTAAGTGAAATCTCCCCCTAAGACAAAGCTCTATCTCAGTTTGTCATAGAATCTTGTGCAAAGTGCACAAGTTTTGTATCATCATTCTTCTCATGGTCTTCTTTCTCCTTTTTCATTTCCCTTCTTTTGTTGATTATAAGATTCAACCTTTTTATAGACTGATGGCTTAGCAAAACCACTTTTGTAGTAGTTTTCCTTATTTATCAAGTTATTACATTTATAGCACATAATGCTAAGCTCTGTAACAAGATTGTTTCTCTTCACCTTGGATCTACACTCATCAGCCTTGTGACCATAGTTGTTGCAAGAATAGCAATATCCATGAAATAAAATAGTATTGTTTCTTTGGGGAATTAATGACCTTATATATATTTTATTATTCCTTCTTTGTCTAACTCTACATCAGTAGCCTTATGGCCAAAAATATTGCAAGAAAGATAGTAACCTTGAAATGGTTTATTGAATCTAGAAGGAGCATGTTGTTTTGCAAATGTAGGACTTCCTTTTTGCTTCTAGTTAGGATTGGATCCACTTTTCTTCTTACTATTATGAATAGTTTTTGCATTTCTAGAGTCATTCTTCTTAGAGTCTTGAATGTAGGATCTTTCCTCTTTTTTCTTAGTATTTATAATTGACTTGGAGCTATCAAGACCATGCTTCTCTTCATTGTGATATTTTTCTCTTAATACATTCCTCGAAGTGGCAATTTCTCCTCGAGCTTTTAAACTTTCAGTTATTTTGTCATTGGATTTGACATTCAAACAATCTTCAATTATCTTGCCTTCTTCAACCCTTAGTTTTAAATTAGAGATCATAACTTCTACCTCTTTTAGTTTGACTTAACATTATTTTCTTTTTTCTACTTGAATTTTCAACTTGTCAGTTTCTTTCATTGATTTTGTAAGCAAGCTTTCATATTTCTGATTTAGTCCCCTTACATCATTCAGGTCTTCCAAAGCTAACTGAATTTTTCCTTCAAGGTTTATTCCCTAATCATCTGAATTGAAGTCTTAGCCTTCAAGTTCCATAATTTCCATATCCAAATCAGAGAAAAATATATCTTCATCACTCAAGGATCCAAACTTCTTACATTTCTCAACATTACACTTTTTGTCAACAGTATTGAAAGCCATAAAGAGTGTTTGATCATTTGAATCATTCTCCTCATCTTCAAAGGAACCACTACTTTCTTTGGAATATAGAGACCTTTTTAACCTTATATTTTTTATTGGCATCATCTGATTCTTTATAAGGAAATTTAGATGTAAAATGACCTATTCTTCTACAATTAAAACATTTGAAAGGTAACTTAAATTTTTATTTGCTAGTGCTTGTCTTCAATCTTCTCGCAAATTTTGCTTCAACTTCATCATTTTGATCAAAAAATTCATCTTCAATATTTTTTTTAGATTTGAATGCAACTTCCTTCTTTGGAAATTTTTGATCAAACTCTCATCTCAAAGGTAGTAAGAGTACCAAACATTTCATCAATTGAATACTGATCCAAATATTTAGACTCTTCAATAGCAAAAACTTTATAACTGTAAGATTTTGGGAGAGATCTCAAAACCTTTTTCACAATTTCACATTCCTTTACTTCTCCACCAAAACTAAAGATGTAAGATACAAATTCTTGTACCCAGAGCATATAGCTTGCAATGTCTTCATCTTATGTAATCCTTAGTACTATCAAATTTGATTTTAATATTTTCATCTTGGCTCGCTTCACTTTAGTGTATCCTTCATAGATGTTGCTAAGATTTTCCCAAGCATATATGGTAGAAATACAATCCATCACCTTCAAGAATTTTGAATCAGCTAATCCACACAAAATAACATTCTTAGCTTTGGCATTACACTCATATATTATGATTTCAATAGGATCTGGAAGAGGAGTGGTAGGAGAAATATAACCACTTTTGATTGATTTCCACACACCAAACCCAAGAGAGTTTAGGTATCCTTCCATTCTCATTTTATAGAAAGAGTAATTAGTCCCATCAAACCTAAGACCCTTGTATGAACTATCATGTGTCATCCCAAATCCTTGCCTCAATCTATTATGATTCTTCAAAGGAACTTGGCTCTGATACCAATTGTCGAATGCTTCTGAAGATGAGAGGGGGAATGAATAAGTCTACTAAAAAACTTAAGCCCTTCCAGAACTTGAAAATTTCAACATAATACAACCTGCTTTATTAGATGAAAACCTTTAAACATAACTGTAACAATGAATGATATTATAGTTTGAATCCTCAACAACATCAACAATCTTTAAGCAATGAAAGATATGACAATTCTACTTCTAACTAGATCAGTACAGTGAGAAAATAACAAAGAATACACATGCACAAAGAGAACACCAAATTTACGTGGAAAACCTAATGAGGGAAAACCATGATGAGAGTTAACTAACAATATAGCCTCACTACCAAAAAGGACTTGCAAGAAGGCTCACTGCCTTAAACCAAGATACAAGAGGACTTGTAGAGTTGAAGAACCAACCAACTCCAAGGGAAAGATATAGAGAACCTTATGAGATTCACTATCTTAGAGCAAGATACAATCTTTTTATGAGAGGTTACAATATTTGTCAACAATTCACTTTGCCGACTGAGACATTAAAGCACAATTGATCTCTCCTTTCACACACTTGAGCACTATCTCTACTAGATATTCAATACAATTCACACACACTTCTTCACACTTATACAATTCCCCATCATGTTGCATCCAAAATTATTTTGCATTTATATCCACCACAACACTACAAAACTTCATTTAGGTCAGCTTGGAAAGGGATAAACAAAGAATTCAACTAATTGGCCACCAAAAATATAATGCGGTCCTATCCTAAAGATAGAGAGGACCAAAAGAAATATTAGCACTTCTTCTAATGTGATCCAAAATAATTTATACATAGTCGCACATCAACCTAAGTTGACAACAAGGAAATGTGGGGATGAAACATTGAATCTCATAGCTAGTCAGCCCTAAAACATACTTCCAATTGAATTTAGTTGATGCAATCCAAAATAGGATAGGTTAGGACCCAAATCTAACATGACACATCTTCCATTGTTGGAAAAACCCCTCAAGCACATGACTTGAGCAAAGGAACAAGCCCTTTCAGCTAGATATCCACAAATAACCCAAAAAGCGAACTCAAGACATAATAAGACACCAAAGTGACTAGTTAGGAATGTGCGGATCACATGGGGATGTTCCCTGAACATCCAACAACACTTTCATACACTTCTTTCATAATGTCATGCCATCAACAACCACCACAAAACAAATAGGTACATAAGACTTTATCTAGGAAGTACAAAATGTTTAATGATGAGATATAACATTACTATATCAGCTTGTGGACCACTTTAGCACATGATATTGGAATTGAAGCACTACACAAATTTTGAGAGAACATTCACCAAGCCCTAAGAGTAGAGACATCAATGCAGAGAAATGTGAAGCATTTCTCGAACCAGACAAGATAACTAACAACATTACCAACCTTCTATAATTATCAAAATTCTCCTTGGCAACACGGGTAACCTAAAAAGATAGGAGTGCAACATCCATAGAGCACTAACATTGAATACCAAACCTCAAGACCAAAACTTCAATAGTGGAGGAATGCAAAGAATTCTCTTAGACAGACTTCAATGTAGCTTCTTGAACCTAAAACACTTAAGCAACTTGTGGAGGTAAAAACTTTCTTTCAACAACACATAATTTATCAAGAACATCAGGAGAGAACATAAGACATACTATAGACCAACAACATCTCTCCACTATTAGTCAGGCTTCTAATCCTTATCTAAATATATCATTATGAAATCAACTATGTTGATAGTAATAATGCATTATATGAACTTCAACAACTCTTCTTTGATAAGGCATGATATCCAACCATGAACTTTAACAATTTTTCTTTGATAAGCCATGACATCAAACCATGAACTTCAACAATTCTTCTTTGATAAGGCATGACATCCAACCATGAACTCCAGTAGTTCTTCTTTGATAAGGCATGACAACCAACTGTGAACTTCATCAGCAATGTTAGCCCAAATTGAAAATAACAATGACGACTAGTTCCAAGGACCAATGACCTTCCTTACTTCTTAAGTAATGACATAAATGACAACCAACAATCAAAGTTCACATCAATGATAATAATTTCCAACAATATCCTCAGTGTTGACATTAATAAAAACAACTACCAACAATGCATTATCCCATAATTGGGATGTCGATGGGTAGACTAAAAGGGATATGAACTAGGGAGGTCCCTATTTATTCTCTTGATGGGGAATTCATCAGAAGGCTTAAGGTTGTGGGAGAGAAACGAGGAATGCCTCATAATTCTAGTGGATGGAATGGGATGCTTAGGGAGGTTAAGGGGGTTGCAGTGGGCAAAGGAGCCATCAACATAATGAAAGGAGGGGGTGGAGAGAAAGGCACAAATGATAGATTTTCAATAAGAGCTTGCATAGTTGATGAAGCAATCATAATAGTAGGTTAAGAGATGGAAGAAATTGTAGGATTAAGGAATGGAGGTTGTGGAATGGTTGAAATGATAGTAGAAACCATAGAGGAAGGTGTGGAAGGAATCGCTTATGCGATGGTGGCCATAACAATAACTATGGATGCAGATGGAGGAGGGAGTGAGAAAATGAGAGGAACCAAATACTGAGAAGAAGAGAGAAGAGGGGGATAGAAAATTACCTACGTCATGTCGACTATTGGTGGCTGTGTGAAAAAAGTCACGTCTTCTTCTTCTTCTTGGACATTCCTCAAGTCCAACTTTCACCCTATTGCTTTCTTTATAGGAGTCGCGACAGGTGAAATGGATCCCTCACCTCTAGAACCCAATGATCCTTGAGCTCCTTGAGAAGTTGGGGGCTTCCTTTTGAGTGTCCAAGTTCGTGGCTGCCTAACTATAGCACCCATAGATAACACTTGTTGCAATGTCGGTCCCTCCAATGGTATTTCTTCATTTTTCTTCTCCTTTCCTCTCCCTCACAATGGAGAGGTGAGTTCATCATCCTCTAGGTTTGCATGCACATCATTCCAAATATCATTGAACCAAAGATAGTATCATAGTTAGAGTTCAAATCATGTATCTCTTGTCGATATATATCCAAAAAATGGAAATCTTCTCCTCAGTCCAACCTATTTGCGTCAACTTCACTTTTATAGCCTTATGAATTTTGATGGCTAGATTCACATCCACCACAACCTTATAGAAGGAAAGACATGGGGGTCTGCCACCAGATGGCATAAATGACAAGTCAACACACAAATGTAGAGTAAATAATTTTGGATTGTGCCTCTGATCCCAATATGGCCATGGGGCATGGGCTAAAAGATCCCCATGCTTTGTAAACATCCATTCATAACATAATTCTAGTGGTCACAAATAACACCAAGGCCCAGTTGAGTCAATTTGGTTGTTAATAGAACATTTTCATTCCTCTTCTGTAATGTGACCTCACCCCATGTGATTGGGGGTTTGTAAACCATGGTTTTTCTCCTTCCCTATGTATTATCAATAATTGAAAAGTGTGGAGCCATTTCAATGGCGAGAGTTCTATCTATTACACAAGTGGGTAGCTTAAAAGGCTCCTCTATAAAGTTATGCATATGCACAAAATTGAAATCTACTCTACAAAAAATAATTGCACGAGGCTGACTATCTCTCATCCATGCAACATGGTCCTTTGTAAGCCTAGCAAGGCATCCTGCTAGTTCAAATCTTGAAGGGCCGGGGTCAAAAACAAGTTAGAAAAGGTTAATAATCATGCATAGTGGAAAGCACATGAGTCCATAAAGTGACCAAATTCCTCATGTCCAACATCAGTGATGTTTAGTGGGCATGCATCTCTAGAAATACTCAAAATTATGGTGTAAAAGCATGTGCAAGAAAATAAGAGTACCTGAATTTGTAAGCCTTGTCATAATTTTGTAGCTACTTGAATATGTTCTTTGTAATGATTTCTACGAAATCATACTAAAAGGGTTGCTTCTACTTTTTGAGTTTGAAACTCAAAGGCATTTGAAATGCTTCCACATTGTCGTCTCAGTCTCAACCATAGATGAACGTGAGCATTGAGAAGACGTCTTGAAGGTCTGAATAATTTTTTTTGAGACCTATGGGAAATTTAGGTAGCTCTACCTGTTGCTTGTCCTTTTTCATCTCATAATTACAAAAATTGTTGGTTGTTCCTTATTTCCCTATAATATTCTAGTTTCTTCCTTGAAAATACTTTTTCCATGTCTAGGTCGAACATGACACACAACATATCCTTGATGGCTTCGATGCTAATGATAACTTTTATCTCTTTTCCTTGAATGATATTATCATGTGGATCGAAACTTAATGCATAAGCATCCACCAATTCAAGGCATGAATGCACCAAGGGTACCATACATTATGGGAGATCACAATGCCATAGTCAGACACCTAGAGATTCAAGATTTATCTCCTTCATTTTCTTTTGCATTCTTGTGAAAGCACCTTCATGGAGGCCCTTGAGGTTTGTATGAAGTTTTGGGTCATGGATATCATCAGCAAAATCCAAGACTAGAGTTGAGTTTGTGTGATTTGTTTGCTTTAGGATCGAGTGTTTGTGAACATTGGCTTAGGTGGTATTAGGGCTTAGGAGTTGGATTTGTCACCAAATATGTCAGCAAAGAAAGATGGAGTCAACACTTCTTCAACACCAACCCTTCAATTTTCATTGCTTCGAATTTCCTATAAACTATTAGTTACTTTCCTATTTTCACTACTTTTGCATTTTAAACTCTCAACTTCACCATAATTTTCACTTAGAAAAATTCTTTGTAACTCACCTATTTCTCACTCTATGCTCTACTCTACTTTTTTCACACTTAGGATAAATGCAAATGAACAACACAATTAACAATTTAAATTACTTCCAAAGAACTCACTTGTGTGAATTAACTACCTCCTTTTTTGGGAAATGCCAACCTCTTGATGGAAAGGGGGGAAGGTACAACTCCTTACACCAGATTTTTCATAAATGTAGCATTGAGAAGATTTCTTGCATTAAAAGCAACATAAAGGAGGTTGAATTAAGGGTTTTTCTTATGATTGAATTAAGGACATCTTAAGGTGGCAAGACACTTGGCAAAAATCTGAATGGCTTACTCACATGCTACCTCTTGAATTAATTGCTCAAGGCCTTCGAACCTAACCTCATACAATTTTTGCATGATAGATTCCCCACTTGATAATTTTTCCATATCGCCATACATGCAAGCATATGATTACACTGGTGTGGCTATTGCCAAAATTTTGTATAAATTGGTCTAAGATGGGTATGTGCATGATCATCATGGAAAAAATAGGCCCTTAAGTGGCAAAAAATTCAGAAAAATCAGAGTTAGGCAACTTGACCTAAAAATTTGAGTAAGTTATCTATATTATTTAAAAAATATGTAAGAATAGAATTTGTAGCAAATTGAATGTAGTTTATAAACTACAAGGTTTGTTTAAAAAAAAAAATTATTTCGTGAAAATTTAAAATTTCAATGCAGTAGTACTTAAATTTCAAGGAAAAAATAAGAAGTAGGTGTCTGTCTGACCACCTTAACCATAGTAAAATGATAAAAAAAATAAGATTTTAGATATAAGTAGGACTTATGTCCCATGTGATGCATATTTTTTTGTAATTTTTTCCAAGTAAATAATTAATTATGATTTTTTATTACAACTTTTAAAAAATATAAAAACTCATATGTTTGACCACCTTAACTTGGTAAAACTTCATGAAATTCATTTTTTTTTTTTAATCTTATAGTATGTGAAGCATAGAATGTGATGCATGTTTTGGATTCAAAAAATGTGATATTGTTTGAAAGCTATAGAAGTTTTTCAATCAGCATATCAATCAGGACTTTAGTCATAATTCAAATAGAAAATGAATAATAATTACTTATTAAATTCAAAGTAAAGAATAATTTATATTGGTGGAAAGCTGAAAATCTCCTTTAAAAACCCTTTTCATTTCATCAATTTTGGGTTAAAAAAGTTCGTCAGCCACATACCCATCATATTGCCACTTTTTGGCCCATCATCATCCTGCACATACCCAGATTAATGTATAAATTATTCTAATCTTAAATCAAGCTCGTTTATATTGTATAAATTGGTCTGAGATTAATGCATAAATTATTCATTCACAATGGTGAGGTCATGTTGTGGCTCCCTCATCTTTTTGGTTTTTGAACAACCGCGGTGGACTAGTATCGTGAGAAGTTGGCCCCTGCCTGTTCCTTCCTACTAAAGGTGATAGAAGTAGAGCCCATCGACGACATCAAGTGGTACATGAGTTTTCAATACCTTGTGTACCCTCCTCAACCTACGGTGGGTGAAAATGTTGACAAAGCATGATTGCTCAAAAACATTTTCTTTTTGTATTTTATTCTCCTTCATTTGACTTTGTAAACATTCCTAAGTGTCTAATACTATATTGCTAATGATTTTCACATATAAATGAATATAGTCTTTTTCATTTTGTGTGTAATCTCTTCTAGCAGAATTTTGCACCTTATAGTTTTTACATATGGTACAAAATTTATAAAATTCACATAATTTACAAAGAAAAGTCTCATAAGAGATGAGTAATTAATTAAATAACTTTGAATAGATCATGTTCACTAGAATCTCAAGGAAATTTCCTTCTAAGTCTTCTAACTCAAAAGAGTTACTCTCTTTGCATTTAGCAATGTGGAACGATCACTCCCACAAAGTATCAAATTTCACATGTTGATTGGGCTTCTAGTGGCACACTCATTGTATTTTAAAACCAAGTCACCTTCTCTAAATTTGAGGTCAAACACCTTCTTGTCAAACTACTTTTTAACCACCTGCTAGTGATTTGTCAGAGCATCATATGCTTTCTCTTGGGACATTTAAACGTTCAGCAATTCTGCTAACCTAACCTCCATGCTACCATTCTCCTCAACTTCTAGGGACTTAAGAAATTGTAGCATTGGGATCTCCATAGAGATGGGAAGCACTACATCATTTTGGTAGACCAATTCATATGACGAGGCTTTCAAAAACTTGCTTCAAAGTAATTTGATTGACCCATAATGATGCTTGTAAGTTCCTATGCCATTCTTTCTAGTGATCCACACCTATCTTCTTGATTAGCCAAATTATATTTTTGATTGTGGATTTTGCGATTCCATTCCCTTACAGATAATAGTTGGATGAAGTCTTGAGAAAGACTCCATGCTTTAATAATAATTCATAAATCTTGGATCCTACAAAGGCCCTCAAATTATAAAAAATGATGGTTTTGGGAGAGCCAAACCTTGCCACTAATTCTTCGAGGAAGTCACAATTTCATTTTTGATGGCATTCTTTAATGGTACTACTTCTTTCCATCTAGTAAAATAATCTATTGCAATTAAGATCCATTTGTCATAAGCTAGAAATCGAGTTAACAATCCTAATGAAGTCTAGGCCCACTATGCAAATGGCTCATCAACCACAATCAGACTTAGGGGCATGGTAGAATTCTTTTGTTTCTCGACAAAGAATTGACATTTCTAGCATATTTTGACCAAACGATGGCAATCGATGAATAGGGTAGGCCGGAAGTATCTAGCGCATATGATCTTTAGGGTGGTGGTCTTTGCTGAGAAATGGCTACTTGTGGGGTTGTTGTGAAACTTGTCTAGGATCTTTTCTTCTTGCTCTTTGTTCACATAATGGAGGAGAATGCCATTGAATTTTCTTTTAAAAAATCACCTTCAACTATGGCATATCCAATGCCTTGCAATCTATAAATCTATTTTTATATGAAGGGATGCTAGTCGGATACCTTCCAGTTTGCATGGCATTGATTCTATCCACTATCTTTTGTTGGAGCTTCATTTTCCTTCACTAGATACTCAGATTCCCTTCCCACGTATCACTTTAGTAGGCTAGACATCCACATCATATTCAAGGATCTTTGTGATCTAATTGGCCCTATTTTTAATATTATCTCCCTACGTATATCATTATTTTATTATTTTCTATCAAGTGTCAGAACTTCTTAAGACCTTTGACGATGGAAAAAGCCCGCTTTTCCATAAAGTTATAATTGGCCTCATTCCTGTTAGGATCCTTGAGTGGAAGGCGATGGGATGTTCTCCCTTCCCTTCTTCTTTTTGTGTAAGCACCATTGTGATGCTCTATTCACTACCCTAAACATACATGATGAAGTCTTTTGAAAAGCTAGAGTTAACTAGCATTGGGGCAAAAGAAATCACTCATTTAATTTTTTCAAATGTGGCTCTACCCTCAAAAGTCCATTTGAAAGCCATGTCTTTCTTTACCATAAGGGTAATAGGCCTTACCAACCCACCAAAGTTATAGATAAATCCACTGATGAAATAGATTTTTACCCAAGAAGGATTGCACTCCTTTCTTATTTACTGGTAGGGGAAATTCCTTAATAGCCTTCACCCTTTTAGGGTCTATGGAAATTCCTCATTTAGAAACCACGTACCCAAGTAACTTTCCCTGTGAAACTCAAAAAACTCATTTCTTGGGGTTTAAAGACACCCCCAAACTCTTGGAACTTTTAGAAATCCTTTCCAAATGATCAAAATGATTATCCTTAGGCTTTGAGAATATTGTCAAGTAGATAAGGATGATCGAATTGATCAAATCCTTGAAAGAAACATCCATTTCCCATTGAAAGGTGACTCCAACATTTGATAAGCTGAAAGGATGATCTATTAAAATGTTCCCCACTTAGTGGCAAATGTGGTTTTATGTTGGTCTTCTTCTTTGACCCTTATTTGATTATATCCAGAGAAACCATCAAGCAAGGAAAACATTTATATCCTTGCCACAGTTTGAAGAATATGTTCCATAGAAGGAAGAGGATAGTGGTCTTTCAAAAATTTGGATACTAGGGTAGAGTGTTTAATTGGATATACAATCTTGGACTCTATGAGCTTTTTCAATTCCTAGGCCATGAGGGATTCTATCTTTAGATTGATCATGAGATTTGCAATGTCATTGGGAGTTGATACATTCCAAGTGGGCTTAGACATCTTAACCACCATTCATCAACCTAGTTCTTTGACTCACACTCATTTCAAGCTTGAATTGTACATGAAGAACAAAAGCATGCCATCTTTCATGTATGGATACTCCATGAACCTGCATTAGAGATTTTGAAAGAGTGTAGCTCACCTGATCTTGTCGGTATACAAAAATCCTCATATTTTACAATGTTAGTATCATCTATCAACCAAAAAAATCTATGAACTAAAGACTTACCTTCATTATCTAGACCCATTGAAGCATTACACCACTTGACAATTGATTTCACATCTTCAACTTTGTATTGTCTTTATATTTTAACTCTTCTCAAGCTAAGTCTCTTTTGATATATGCTCTTGCACCATCATGCTCCCCCTTTCCATGCCCAACCTCACCAAAGTTCCACATATTTTGAACACCTATAATATTATGCATCCCGCTCAATCAATAGAACATCTATGAGTTCTTGAATTGTGATGCACAATTATCTGACCATATGATATGTTGATAAAATGACATGCCCCTTCTAGCCAAATCATGGTAGAACACATTAAAGAAACCTTGCACTATCATTATTGATATAAAAATGATACTACCTACACCAATGCTTCTTTCGATTATCACCCAATTTGTAGAAGGCTATGGAATCAAGAATGCTATAATTCCCTCGCACCCTGCAAGGTAGGCAAAGGATGGCTAGTCATCAATCTGTTCACTTGCTTCAACTAAAGATGGCTTAGAGATCAATCTTGGACATAAAAGTTTCAAGCATCGATCTTTGTTGTCCCCCTCTCCAATTACAATTGTTACATATCAAGATAGATCAATATCTGGCATGCCCTTTGGCTATTGTTTGATCTATCTTTGACACAACTTCTCTATTTTAAAAGGTTGTCAACTATTGATCTTTGTTTTCCCCCTCTCCTTGTTACATATCATGATAGATCAATCTCTGACGTGAAAATGATCTATTTTTGACATGAAAATTCCCAAGATCAATCTCATGGTGCGAGCTCTTACTATTAGAATAAAGCATCTCTACTATTATTAAACTATACTAGCAATTGGGGGGGGGCTACTATTATTATCTAAGGTGGGAACCTATCTTTTTCATACAATTTAGCTTTCTTAATGGCCTAGGCCACAAGATGACATTATAAACACATGTTGTCTACTAGGCCTCACAATCAACCAGTCGTAAAGACGCTACTATTCAGCTCATAAGATTTCATCCATGCTTCACACATTTTTGATGCAGTCTTTTTTTCTATTTTTGGTTTATTTTTCTTCTATTATGAGACGAAACTTTACTATTACTTACTTTTATCAATATTCATTATCACATATTACTATTACTATTATTATATAATATAATGGTCATAGTTCAACTCACATATTATTTATGTATATAATGGTCACAGTTTAATTTACATATTATTTATGTATATAATGGTCACAATATTAGATATAATCCATTGCACCTAAGTACAAGCAATCAATTTTTATCTTTTTAATGAAGTACATAGTTGAATGAAGTTCTATAAGAATTATAAATTTTGACAAAATCAAGAGCTATATCAATATACTCAATTTGTTGAATCTGATCAATTAACCAAAGTTAAATCTCATATATGCAAACAATTTTTTATTTTATTAGAAAATAGGGGAAGTACACATTTGCATCTACAAACACACATTAAATATATAAAACTACTACCAAACTATCTAAAACAACATCCCAAAATAACATAGTTGTACCCTACGTAGTTTTCCCCTATGCTCCTTGGTTCCAAAAGAGTCGAGGGAATCTCCAACAGAGATGGAGGTAGTTACAAAATTGGCTGACCAATAGAACACCTCAATCTCTCCATCCATTTCATTGAGGTATTTATCCCACATATTGAAAAATTTCCAAGCTATTTTTCCCCAATTGCATTCAAGAAACATTTGCAACAAATCGTACCCAATTGAGTCACCATGAACAAGGCACAAGTTTCAGACCGCGACGCCTATGCAAAATTCTTTCTTATCATAATCAAACTAGTCGAGAGTATAAACTAGGACCTCCAAGACTTGAGAAGTCATTGTTGAAGATCATCAAATTCTAGAATCCGACCCTCCAAGAATCTCAAGTACACGAGCATGTAGCTCGAAACTCCCCTCTTACTTTTTTGTGGAGTGTTGTGGGAGGCTTCCTCTATAAAAATATTCCCTCCCTCTCTCTTGGCCCTACCCCCTACTTTTCCACCCACTTTTCTTGAAGCATTCTTCCTATATTCTATAATTCTTACTCTCTTGCATAATGTTTTCAAATTCTAGAATCCCACCCTTCAAGAATCTCAAGTACATGTGCATGTACATCAAAACTCCCCTCTTACTTTTGTGTGGAGCATTATGGGATGCTTCCCTCTAAAACAATCTTCTCGCCCTCTCTCTTGGCCCCAGACCTTCCTTCTCCACCCGCTTTTTTTGAAGCATTCTGGGTATGTGCAGGATCATGATGGGCCAAAAAGTGGCAATATGATGGGTATGTGGCTGATTACTATTTTTTTACCCAAAATTGATGAAACAAAAAGGGTTTTTAAAGGAGATTCTCAACTTTCCATCGATATAAATTATGCTTTACTTTGAATTTAATAAGTAATTATTATTAATTTTCTATTCAAATTACGACTAAAGTCTTGATTGATAGGTTGATTGAAAAACATCTATAGCTTTCAAATGGTATCACATTTTTGAATCCAAAACATGTGTCACATTCTATGCTTCACATACTATAGCATTAAAAAAATAAAAAATGAATTTCATGAAGTTTTGACCAAGTTAAGGTGGTCAGACATATGAGTTTTATATTTTAAAAAAATTGTAATAAAAATTCATAATTAATTATTTACTTAGAAAAAATTACAAAAAAATATGCATCACATCGGGCATGAGTCCTCTACTTATATCTAAAATATTATAAAAAAATATTATCATTTTTTGTGGTTAGGATGGTTAGATGCATTAACCTACTTATTTTTTCCATGAAATTTAAGTACCACTACATTGAAATTTCAAATTTTCATCAAATAGATTTTATTTTTTTAAACAAACCCAATAGTTTGGAAACTACATTCAATTTTCTATAAATTCTATTCTTACATATTTTGAAATAATATAGATAACTTATTTAAATTTTTACATCAAGTTGCCTAACTCGATTTTTTATTAATTTTTGCCACTTAAGGGCCTGTTTTTTCCATGATGATCTTGCACATACCCTTCTTCCTATATTCTACGATTATTACTCTCTCACAATGTGTCCCTAAGGGATGGTTGGGTAGGAACAAACATATGTGGGTTGAGTGGTGAATCATCATTCCCCACCCTTCAAAAACATGAGAACATAATATTTCCAATCAATTTTAACATTGATATGAAGGTGGCCATCATTGATTATAGGGGAGGGGAAAGAATAGTCACAAAGATAAAAAATATTTACAATTGAATGAAGAGTTAGATTAGAGATGTGAGATGGAAATAACTAGGATCGAGAGGTGGCTTTATAGTGGATGGGATGGAGTGAAGCTAAATTTTAGAACAAACTATAAAGATATTCTCATTTCCCATCTCTAATTCCTCCTTAAAATAATAAGTCTTTGTCTCTAAAGGGATTCCTCCTTCCCAAAAAGGTAAAACTCCGACTTCTTAGATCTCTGCATTTTCTCATATACGAGATGGAATCAGTATTGATTGGTGGGAAAGAATTAGTACCTATTCTAGGGAGGAATTGGTATTGGTAGTGGAAAGGGATCAATACCTATTTTAGGCAAGAAGAGTGGTAGGAAAGGAATTGAACTTACTATAAATAGTAGATTCTAGCTTCAAGGCTCTCCATTGATTCTTGCCATATCAAGGGGATCCAAGGAAATTGATGGTTTTGGCTCGACTCAACTATCTCTATTGGACATGTGCGATTGTAGAGGTATCACTGATGGAAACAACTATTCAAAGATAGTGTTATGAAGTGAATATGAAACAATCAAAGTAGTATCTAGTGGGCGAGGAAAGACTTCAAATTGATGCATTTTCAAGAAATCTAACAACCTTTCATTCAATCAATATTTGTCTTCTCTAGTTGGTATTTGGTGGGCAAGGAAGGACTATTCAAATTGGTACAATTGAATAGAAAGGGTGGGAAAGAAATCTGACAACCTTTTGTATCCTTTCCACTAGCCAAAGCTACCTCATGAGTTAAGTAAAGCTATGTAGGGTTGGCCCATGGAAAGGATGTGGAAGGTTGTCTGATTTCTTTCCCACCCTTTCTGTTTAATTGCACTAATTCACATAGTCCTTTCTTGCCTACAAAATACCAAGGAAGATAAATATTGATTGAATAGAAGGTTGTCAGATTTCCCAAAAATGCATCGATTCAAATAGCCCTTCCTCACCCAGTAGATACTACTTCGGTTATTTCATATTCACTTTAGATTGTTATTTCTGAATAGATTTTTTCATCAATAATGTCTCTACAATTGTACATGTCCCAATAGGGATAGTTGACTCGAGTTGAAACCTTCAATTTTCCTAGATCTCCTTGATATGGTGGGAATCAATGGAGAGCCTTGAAGTTGAAACCTACTATTTGTAATTAGTTCAATTTCATCAATCAGTTCAATTCCTTTCCTCCCACTCTTCCCTCTTGAAATAGGTATTGATCCCTTCAAACCACCAATATCAATTTCTCCTTGGAATAGGTATTGATTCCTTCCCACCAATTGTATTGATTCCATCTTGTATATGAGAAAATGTAAAGGTCCAAGAGGTTAGATTTTTACTATTTTGAGAAAGAGGAATCCCTTTAGAGCAAAGACATACTATTTTAGGAAGGAGGGATCAGAGATGGGAAATAAGAATATCTTTAGAGTTCATTCCAAAATTTGGCTTCATTCCATCCCATTCACTATAAATCCACTTCTTGATCTTGGTTATTTCCATCTCGCATCGTTGATCTAACTCCTCATTCAATCATAAATTTTTTGATCTTTGTGACTTTATTCTTTCCCCTCCCCTCCAATCCACAATATCCTCCTTCATATCAATGTTAAAATTGATGGAAAAAGTTGTGTTCTCATGTTCTTGAGGGTTGGGGCATGACGATTTTCCACTTAGCCCATGTATCCTTGTTCTTCCCTGATCATCCCTTAGGTATACATTGTGTAGGGGAGTAAGAATCATAGAATACAAGCATAATGCTTCAAGAAAAGTGAGTGGAGAAGGAAGGGCCAGGGCCGAGAGAGAGGGAGAGAAGACTATTTTGGAGGAATCCTCCCACAATGCTCCATGTAGAAGTAAGAGTGGAGTTTCGAGCTACATGCTTGTGTACCTAAGATTTTTGGAGGGTGGGATTCCAAAATTCGACAATCTTTGATAATGGCTTCTCAAGTCTTGGATGACATGTCAGGATGTCTTGGTTTATACTCTCAACTAGTCTAATGATGATAATAAGGAATTTTGCAAGGCATTACGGTCTAGAACTTGTGCCTTCTTTGTGGTGACTCGATCAGGTACAATTTGTTTTAGATGTTTCCCGAATGCAACTGAGGAAAAATAGCTGAGAAATTTTTTAATACATGGGATAAAGCCCTAAAATAAATGGATAAAGAGACTAAGGTGTTTTTTTGATCAGTCGATTTTGTAACTACTTGCACTTTTACTAGAGAGTCCCTCGACCCTTCTGGAACCAAGGAGCGTAGGGGATAACTATTTAGGGTACAACTATGTCATTTTGGGATGTTGTTTTAGATAGTCTGGTAGTAGTTTTATGCATTAAATGTGTGTTTGTAGATGCAAATGTGTACTCTTATTTTCTAATAAAATAAAAAGGTGTTGTGCTTGCACCTCTATCAAAACACTTCCACTCAAGGACCCCAAAGGGAACAAGCAATCTTGATTTGATTTGATAGAAAAGTGTTGTGCTTGCACCTCTATCAAATATGTACTCATATCATGATCACTCAAAATCCATCTCACGCATCCCAACATCAAAACACTTCCATGTTGCAAGCACAACAAGCTCAAGCTCAAGCCTTGCAACAACAATAAACTTATCAACAAGTGTTGCAAGCACATCAAGCTCAAGCTCGATCTTAGCAAAAAAAATAAGCCCAATAACAAGCTTTGCAACAACAATAAGCTTATCAACAAGCATTGCAATAGCAACAAGGCCAAGTGCAAGCCTTGTAACAACAACAAGCTTAACAACAAGCCTTGATTTCACAACAGCAACAAGCCCAAAAACAAGCGTTGTTGGCACACCAACAACAATAAGCCCAACAACAAGCGTTGTTAGCACAACAATACACCCAACAACAAGTGCTTGTGCAACAACAATAGGATTTGTACTATAATCCCCAACAAAACCTTGTAAATCCAACTACACAAGGAGCATATACACTACCAACTCTATCACCCTCACCTTCATAGTATCATAATCCATCTTACACACTATACAACACCCCACCCTATCAAAATCGGACTTACAACTCATCCACCATCCCATAGTATACAACATATGCTCCTCTACCAAATCTACAAGACGGTGTGTCATCATAGATCAATGCACTCACACAACAAATCCAAGACATTCAAATGGGGAAAACGAAAAAACCACACGTGCAAAAAAACTTGTATGTACCCTTTTGATAGGAACATCACAATGGTACCTTTCTTGCCAGAATTTGAAGTCCCAAAATTCGATAAATACAAACAACGAGGAAATATAGTGGATCACATCAAGGAATTCCATGTAATGTGTATGGAGGTGGTTTACAATGATTCCCAATTGATGCACCTTTTCCTACATAGTTTGGTGGGCCCAACAATTGATTGGTTCTCACGATTTCCTTCGAGAATTAAAACATTTCAAGAAATAATTGATAGATTCATATACCATTTCTTCTTTAATCTCGACATGGATGTAAGCTTAGAAGAGTTGTACACTCTAAAGAAAAATAAAGAAGAATCCTTTGTGAATTTCCTACAAAGGTGGAGGCAGAGAGCTAGTAAGAGCAAGTGGCCTATTCCTAAAGAACAAGTAGGGATCATCATAATAGATTTTGACATAGACTTATCCTTCCAATTAAAGATGCAATATGTCACCACTTATGATGAGCTTATCCCTAGGGGTATAAAGACAATCACCCATCTACCAATTCTAACAATAAGCCCCATGTGTGGGATAAGAACAAAAATGTAACAAATGATGGTATCATTGATACTAAAGTAGTCATAAGTGCTCCTAGAAAAAACACCAATCAACCAACCAACACACAATAGAACGTACAAAAAACCAACACACCACCACCAAACATTAATGCCAACACACAATAAAGAGAACCACCCCCTAGGAATAACTACCCAAAATGTAAATACGCACCATTGGGGGAACCCATCAAATGCGTCATGAAAAAGTTGGTAAAATAAAACCTAATCATGCTCCCCAACTACCAAAACTATCAAGAACCTTAAGTTAAACCACCATGGTATAACGAAAAGGATATTTTCATCTTCCACAAGATCAAAGGACATAAAACAACAAGTTGTATGAAGTTGAAGAACATTATCCAAGAACTCATTGACAATGGGGACATATCTATTGATCAACCAACAAGTAATCAAGACCTAAAGATATACATGAACCCAATGCCAAATCACAACAAAGGAAATGATAATGGCAAGGGGAAAGATTAAAAGAACGTAGGTCATGTATATTCTAACGTGGTCGCATCGTACGACAATTTTGTAATAGTCAACACCATCAAAGGACCTAGTGTTGTGTGTGGAGTCACCACATGTTGGGGCAAGGTTAATCAAAGCAGCTTCATCTAAACCTAGGGCACAACCCACACTTCCGATGTCTAACCCTAATGGCTACAATATCCTAGATTAGTTAAAGGAAGCTCCTGCATAGATATCCATCCTAGAATTGTTGAAGCTATCTCCTACACATAGGGATGTATTTTAAAAAAGGCCTTATATGTTTCCTCTACACCTAAAAATATAGATACTAAACAATTTCAAGCTATGATATGGCATATCACCACTCCCTATATTCTTACCTTCTTAGAACAAGACCTCCCAATGCAACCATCTCACAATCATGCTTTTCACCTTGAGGTTTTTGTTCATAAAAATAATTTAAAAGAGTCTTGGTGGATAGAGGTGTTGGTCTAAATATTTGCACCCTTCAGTTAGTCAAAAACTTGGGTTACTTAGAGGATGTTATTGAAAAGACAAAGGGAGTAACCATAAGAGCATACAACGATAAAGAGTGGGTGTCTCAAGGCACAATCAAGCTACCTATCCAAGTAGGACCCATTATTGTTGAAACCACATGCCAAGTGCTAGGTCTTGAGCTTCCTTACAACATACTTCTTATTCGACCATGAATCGACTAGGACCAATGAGGACAACCAACTCTAGATATGTTCAAAAATGATGAAGTGGTCTCTGAATTTATGGGGCTCCATGACAACTTTCCATGTAGGGATCATAAAGTAAGATTTGGCATAGAGATAGATACATAGACGTACTATGGGGAGACGATTGAGTCCCTCAGTCACAAAATCAATGACATGAGAATAACATTTAGGTCAGAGGATGATGGATTCAATCTCCCCCTTAGTGCAATGCATCTAGAAAAATCAATGGTACTAGTAGAGAAAGCTACTCTAGTGAATGTAGGGATGGAGAAGGCACCTAAGATAACCTTCTATGTTGAATCACTATTAGATGAAGAACTAAAAAACTTGGTAGCATTCCTTAAAGAGCTAAGGGAAAACTTTGCATGCTCCTACACAGATATGCCTAGACTCGATCCTGAAGTGGTTGTACATCACTTAGCAATTTATCCTGAAAAAACAAAGATTGAGAAAGATGCACCCTCAAATAGCATTACTAGTTAAACTAGAATTACAAAAGCTCCTTGACGTCAGATTTATCTGACCAATTGACTATCTTGAGTGGGTTTCCAACCTGATGCTAGTCTCCAAACCCACTAGGGGCATCAAAATATGCACAAACTTTAGGGACTTGAACAAAGCATCTTTGAAAGATGACTTCCCTCTTCCCAACATCGACATCATTGTCGATCTAACTACGGGACATGAAATGTTATCACTCATGGATGGATTTTCAAGTTATAACAAAATCATGATCAGTAAGGAGGACCAACATAAAACTACATTCACATGTCCATAGGGAGCATACTGCTAGAATATGATGCCCTTTGGGCTAAAGAATGTTGGAGTGACCTATCAAAAGGTGATGACCATAATATTTCATGATATGATCCATAAAAAAGTTGAAGACTATGTGGATTGTTGGTGTTTCTTTGATGAACCAAACTTAATCTCATCAGTCATCTATAATTTTTTTAGATTCAATTGTCAATAACTTTGAGGATTGGCCAATGAATAGGTGAAAGTTTGCTAGGCTTTCCCTCTACCCTTTGGGCTTTGCAAAACCTGGGAGGGTGATCCCTATAATGTATCTTTAGATACTCTTGTGCTAATATTATATAAATTGTACATAAATAGATAAATTCTTCTTTAATTTTCTTAACAAATTTGGAAAATCTTCATGGTAACATCATACTTAAGCATGGGAAAATGTTATAATTCAACTCAACATACATTCACACTAGAATTAGAGATTAAAATTGATTTGAATGTAGATGCTATGAAAGATCTAAGAAAACTATAACATTAAATGACCATTGTCTTATCCCAGGGTGGAGAATTCTAAATCACATAATTGAGAACATACAACAACATTACTCATATCATAACAAAGCCTATCAATGATGTCTTACACCATTAATACTAGAGACTTAACCAACAAATACTTAGTGATCCATGCATACAGTCACATAAACCTCCATCCATGTTAATACATATTTAACTCATTCTTTGAACAAGCATAATAACAATGAACAAACATTCAACGAAAGACAAGAAGATGAATAGAAGTAATATTTGATTACTTTGTATTCAAAATATATACAAAATATACAGTGGAGAACACTGAGCTTGAAAATTTTGCCATTTATATTTCAAAATATGATAGTATTGTTATCATATAAACCATTAAAAGACTCAAAAGACTCTTAGAACCTAAAATAGACTCATATTCTATTATCAAATTCTAGTTACAAAAATCCTCTAAGATCAATCTACTAGCAACCCTTATTTTCTATTTTTTTTTCTCTTTGATGAACATGTTGCCTGGATAGCCTTGGTCACAATTCACAATTTTATTCCTTAAATTATGAGTGTTTCTAGCTTGTGCAACTAATGCTACTCTCATCCTTTAATACTCCTCATCAGAGGGTCTTCTTAAGGATACATTCATTTCATCAGTTTCCAAATCACAAACATTATGCTCAACATTTTCATCTTCATCAAGAAAAATCTACTGATGATAAGCATCAGATTTCTACCTCTGATTGCCAACATCAACCTCATGTGACTCTTCATCTAAAGAGCACTCTTTCTCAACAAAATTTGATCTATGCATAAGCGCATATATCTCCTCACTATTTTCCTCAAGTGGCTCATAACAATCAAGTTCATTTTGCTCCTCTTCAATTTTTTTTACTACTGAACATGTTTGGGAAGCATGTGGAAATTGAAAAACAATACACCAAGGTGTTTCATCAGTAAAGTTTACAGAGTTCTTCTGTAACAGATCAAGGGGAACTTTGTTTTGTGTATTCTTCTAATTACTTTGAATCAACTTTCCATTATGCCAATTGGTATTGTAAGGATGATCTTGTAGCCTAGGAGGTCTCTCATTTCTTTGGAAATTAGGCTTGTCATTTGTTAGCCCCTTTTCTTGCCTAGCAAGTCTATAACTTATATCTTTCATGGAGCTTACAACTTTATCAAATTTTTCCACAAGGGAAGATCATTTCTCTGTAGATTTTTTATCTTCCTTCTTTGGGTTCTTTAAGATCTTGACATCATCTCTTTGCCCTACCTTTCCTGATGCTCTTCTATTATTTTTAATATCTACTACAATCTTGAAGGTCTCTCTTAGAGTTTGAGGATTCTTGTCACTCAGATGATAACTCATTTTTTAATCAAAGGCATTGCAATAATTGACAAAGAATACATTATCATTGAGTCTCAAGTCAACAGGAAAGATCTGTTTATAGCCTTTTGAAATCTAGTATTGAAATCAACAACCATTTCATTTGAACCTTTAGAGATATTATTGAATTCACTCAACAAGAACCTTGCACCAATCTTATCACCATACTATTTCTTGAATATCATTTTAAATTCCTCCCATGACCCAATGCTTTCTGCTAGAAAGGACCTATACCATTCCCTAGCATCTTCAGTGAGTGACTACAAAAAGAGTTTCATCATAACATATTTAGCCTCAACCTCAAAATCATCCATCATGTTTACAAATGATTTTAGGTTATCTAAACCACTTATTGCATTATTTCTAAAGAATCTAACTAATACACTCCTAACATCATCGAAGAATTGGTTTGTGTAGCCAAGAATCCTAGCAAAGCATAATTGTTTATACTTGTCCACTTGCATAGACCTTCTAGTGAAATGATATCTCTAATGATTATGAGGTCCATTTTCATCTTGATCACTAGACTGTTTATTATCTTTCCCACTTCCACCTCCATCACCACCATTTCCATTCCCACCTCCAAATTGGATATTCTTGTTTTTGTTACCACCTCCACCTCCACCACCTTGACCACCATCACCACTACTACTAGGGATAATTCCACTTGATTTAGTGTTTTGTGACTAGGGATTAGGAATAGAATGGCCAAAACTTGAAGATATTGTGTTGGGGATGGAAGTTTTGAGAAATGCAATCTTCCTCTCCATTTCTGCATTTGTAGCAATGATTTGCATTTTATCCAGCTCTTGTTGAAATTTCTAATTAGTTAATTGCAACCTCAACACTTTGGGATTAGGAGGTGCATTGGATTGAATGGATTTGGTTTATGCACTAGTGGTAGATGTGTTGGTAGATGATGCATTTGTGTTTGCATTGGTATTTGCTTTCTTAGGTTGGCTCATTGGTTTCTTTCCATTGTCTATAGATTGGGATTTCTTGACAACAGTTGGGGGATCTAAAACCTTAGTTGCTACAACATAGCTGGTATATGTGCTTGTAACAATAGCTCTCATAGGAATAGTTACCGTAGGGTGCTTAGAGGTTTCCCTAACAACAAGTTCTAGGGGATCTTTAGGAGCTGATTCTTCTTTCACCATTTCTCTCATCCTTTATACTTTTTTCTTAAGGAGTTTCTTTCTATCATAGTAGCCTTTATTTTTTCCTCTCTTTCTTTTACTCACCTCAATCCTATCTCCTTAAGTTTTATCTCTTCTCTTAGATCTTTCATATCCTTAATTATATCTTCTTTGTCCTCTAGAGTAATATCAGACTCACTAGGTTCTAGAGTATAATAGGTAAGATTTAATGGTTCTCCCTCAGAAGAGTGGTGTGAAGCCCAATTACAAGATCTTCCTCTTGGATTGAAGTTATCATTATTGAAGAAAAATGTACACCCAGGATTTTCCCTTCTGGTTGGAGATTTAGATCCCTTATCCCAAAATTTCCACTATTCAACTTCCTTTAACCCATAATTTCCACAATTTAGCTTCCTTTAACCCAAAATTTTTACAATCCAGCTTCCTTTGATGTTAAAGGATTAGGATCAAGCTAACTAGTGGCAACAGGGGATTCATTTGTGATGAGATTTACCTCATTACTAAGTCTGCTAATAACCTTGATCATGCATCTGTAGTTTTATATGAAAATGTCCATGAGGAGGAATAGTTTGAATATGGTATGCCCCTTAGTAATGAGGTAAATCTCATCACAAATGAACCCCCTATTGCCACTAGTCAGCTTGATCATGATACCTTAACATCAAAGGAAGCTGAATTGTGGAAATTTTGGGATAAGGGATTTGAATCTCCACCCAGAAGGGAAAATCCTGGGTGTACATATGTCTTCAATAATGATAACTTCAACTTTTGCTTAGGATTCTTCTTCATATTGTTCCTAGTTCCTCTCATGGCTTCAAATTTCTCTTCATAAATCTTCTTCTCTCTCTATCTTAGAACTTTTGAATTTACACTAGCACAAGAGACTTCAGAGTTGCCACCCACTATATGGGGAAATAAAAATATGTTGTAATTTCAAGAAGCCTTTGCAATTTTAGAGAAGACTTTGAACATATCCTAACAAGAAATAGAAAATAGACTTAGAGCTAGACTCACATAAATTAGACATAACCTATGATGAGAATTTGTATGAATTGTTCTTTAAACAATGAAGAACAATGAACTTCAGTGACTATAATTGTTCTTGATTTGACCTAGAGACATTGGACTAGCTTTTCCCTCAACAGAGTCGCCAATTTGTTGGTTTTTTTTTAATGAACCAAACTTAATCTTATCAGTTATCTATGAATTTTTCAGATTCAATTATTGATAACTTTGAGGATTGACCAACGAATAGGTGAAAGCTTGCTAGGATTTCCCTCTACACTTTTAGCTCTACAGAACCCAGGAGGGTGATCCCTACAGTGTATCTTTAGATACTCTTGTGTCAATTATCATATATAATGTACATAAACAGATAAATTCTCCTTTAATTGTTTAGCAGATGAAATATCTTAGAGACTTGGCTAATCTTTATGGTAACATTATACTTAAGCATGAAAAAATGTTATAATTCAACTCGACATACATTCACACTGGAATTGGAGATTAAAATTGATTTGAATGTAAATGCTACAAAAGATCTAAGAAAACTATAACATTAAATTATTAGTGTCTTATCCTAGGGTGGAGAATTTTAAATCACATAATTGAGAACATACAACAACATTACTCCTGTCATAACAAATCCTATCAATGATGCATTGCAACATTAATACCATAAACTTAACCAACAATACTTAGTGATCTATGCATACATTCACATAAACCTCCATTCATGTTAATACATATTCAATGCATTCTTTGAACAAGTGTAATAATAATGAAAAAACATTCAAGGAAAGATAAGAAAATGAATAGAAGTAATCTTTGATTGCTTTGTATTCAAAATCTATGCGAAATATACAATGGAGACCACTAGCCTCAAATATTTTGCCATTTATTTTTCAAAATATGACAGTACTATTATCATATCCACCATTACAAGACTTAAAAGACTCTTAGAACCTAAAACAGACTCATATTCTATTATCAAAACCTGGTTACAAAACTTCTTTGAGATCAATCTACTAGCAACCCTGTACAATTGGCCTTGAATTCCCTTTTATAAAAACAAGGGAGAAAAGCAAGCTTCGGGTCAAATTGTACACATTTCATGTTTTCATGTGACATTCACTTTTACATTTAAAAGCAAATATATTTTCCAAAATATGAGAGAGAAGCTCACATAAGACAAAAACCATTTCTCATTTGTTGATGAAGATTCTCTTTCCTTTGAAAAGGCCCCTTCAATCGATGCAGATTATTCTTTCCATGAGCAATGCACTTGTTCCACGTGCTCCAAAACTTATAGATGAAAAAACATAAAATGAAGAAAGTAGAAAATACCAAAGCACCTCCACGCCTGCATTCCATGTCATCACATTTGATCTTGAGAGAGTTTTAAGCCATGTATTATACTTCGCTTATTGAAACCTCTATTGTTGCAAACACAAAACCAAAATTCCAATCACCATTCTCGATTGCAACAGCTTATATATCCAAGATGTCAACATATTTGGATTTTCCTAGTGCAATTTCTTCCTCAATATGCCAATCAAACCCCATAATCTTATCGGCCTATTTCCTATATGGGCTATATTTGACCACCACCTGATTTTCCTCTTTTTCAAACTCTTCGAGGAAGACTCCTCTATGGGTTAACCTATCCATACTATTTTCAACATGTCCACATCTACCCCATCACAGATTAGCTTGGCCTAAGTGGATATTACTTTATTTACTTGGTCCTTCCATTCTTGCAAAGGTTTAACCTCACCATTTTCATCCAAAATGTCAGGAACTAGATTGAAGCTCCCCTCATCAAACTTCTTTACTAATTCCCTGATTTTCATATCTAGAGGCTCAATCAACCCTTGGGCATCTTTCATCTCATTCACAAATCTAAGGGTTGGGACAATATTGGGAGGCTTATTTGCATCATGTGTTGAGCCAATGGCCATGCCTCTCAATATTTATACCCTGGGGTTCCATCTATCCATTAATGGGATAGCAACCTCCTTATCCCTATAAAAATTTATTATTGCATCAAACATTAGAGAATAGTTGGAATGAATGTTGATCAATCTTCTCTTAATTTCTTTATTTAGGTGCCCAAGCACTATTGTCACAATCTTCAAATTGCTCACATGAATAAGCTCATCCCACTGCTTGCATCTATCCTTATAATCTTTTAAATTTTCCATCAAATCCTCCATTGTGATCTCATCAATTTGAGGTGCATCTGAAATATCTTGAGTTGATGGTGTAATTGGCACATCCTTAGAATTAGGAGGCATAAGCTTAGTTTAGAGTGGAGGAAAAATTATTGCTTGTGATGTGTCTAACTACAGAGACTTAAACTTTTCCTTCCATAGGGCCATTTGTAATTACATTTCTATTATCTTTTGTTGGTGCACATTATATTCTTCCACTTTGTCATTGTGTTGTGTTCTAAATTTATCCCTCTTCAATCAAGGACTCAACTATGGCCTTGGTAAACTGAGCTACATTGACATTCATTGTAGTTGCTTCAAGGGCTGATTTATCTGATACTTTATTTATAATCAATCCTCCTCTAACTCTAGAGTTGGTTCTGCAACTTTGGGCTTCTTGATGGTTGGGGCCAAAGCCCAAATGGAAAATGTGTACAACTAATAGCTAAAAGTTGATCCTTACAAAGTCAATGTGACCTCCTCAACACATGAAGGAAGAGGTAGGATTGAAATGATCTTTCTCATAGATAATGTAGTGAGCTTTTCGATGCTCACTACCTTGTCTATCCTATGCATTGAACCAAAATATATAATCTACCTAATATTCATATGTAAAATTCAAACCAAAACATATGTAAATTTTAATATAAATTAATATGCATACTTACAAATTAATAAGAATTAATGTCCATACTTTTAAATTAATCCAACGAACCATTTGGGTCTTCTCTACTCTTTATTCAAAAATCTACCCTCATTTTTTATCAAATGAACATTGGATGTCACGACAAGGTTCAATTAATGAAGAATATTCTAATGTGTTTCAAAGTCTTGAAACATACAAACATTAACACTCTTATGTGGGTACCTTATAATCCACATTCCAGTAACAACCACTGAGTCTGTAGGATATTCAATGTTTTCTCCATCTATAACTGGGCCTCCATTTTTTTTTGGCCTTAACATAATGACACAAGTAATAATTTGTTCCCACTTCGTTGTTTTCATCTGTAATAACTACATAAACATGCCCTACATTGATATGTGTAATAGATGAAATTTGTCAACATTACAAATACACTACAAAGTAAGATAACAATAGAAATTTTAAAAACTATAAAAAATAGATATATTACCTAGTTGAACTAGATATGATCTATGGTCAAAGTCAACAAATGATTCCATCTATGTCAATTCTAATATCGTTGGAGGTTGATACATGTGAAGTGGGCTAAGATAACTTAACCACCATTTGTGAACCCACTTTTTTGACTCACACTCATGGAGGTTTGAATTGTACATGAAAAACAAAAACATGTCATCTTCCATGTATGGATACTCCATGACCCTGCATTTGAGCTAAGGAAATCTTGTAGCTCACTTGATTCTATCAATGTACAACAATCTTCAAATGATGTAATGTCAGTATCATTTATCAACCAAAAAAATCTACTAACTGAAGACTTATATTTGTTACTTAAATCCATCAAAGCATTACACCACTTGACGATTTATTTTTCATCTGTCAACTTTGCATTATCTTTATACTTTAACTTTTATTGTGTTAATACTCTTTTGACACATGCTCCTACACCATCATGTTCCCCCTTTCTATGCTTGACCTCGCAAAAGTTTCACATATGTTGAACACCTGTAATAAAATGCATCATGCTTAACCAATAGAACATCCACGCATTTTTGAACTATGATGCAAAGTTATCCGACCATATTATATGCTAACTATATGTTATGCCCCTCTTAGCCAAATCACTATAGAACAATTAAAAGCAACCTTGCACAAACTCTGAAGAATGTGTGTGATCATCACTAATGTAAAAGTGGTACTCTCTCAATGCCTTCTTATTTTCCTCTGTACTATTAGTTGCATGAATAAATGTTATGTGCACAAATATAAAAACTTGTGTGGAGTTGTAATATTGTGACTACACCTCACGCTGTGGCTATAGAGTGTAGTTCTCTACAAATTTGATCACTAAAACTATACTACAACTAGAAATGTGTCCTTGAATAACTTGAATTGTAATTCCAACCATCGAGCTCAATGGTTATGTCTTGCATACTCATACACTATGCTGTCACGAAATGTAAACATAAACTGATACACTAGAATCTTTTGAATAACCAAATCACACATTTTTTTTTATTACCAACTTTTATTGTATGCCACTATTTTATACTTGTCGAACTCTACTCATTCCTTTCCAACCACATGGGTGTTTTCCATATGTTCACATATTTGCATATATTGCAAGCCACCACAATGTTGACATGTATCATTTAAGCATAATTTTCTGTAGAATATTTTGTCTTTCTTTCTTTCACATAATTTTTTTGATAAAAATTCTCTTGAAGATGTTGGTGGGGCATGTATGTCACAATCCTACAAAACATTGTTAGTATACAAATCTAAACATATAGAATGATAAACATCAAAATGGTTAAAAAATTCAATATGTAATTTACAAGAAGTAATGTATGTGTGATTTATTTTGACATGAACAAATTTAAGCATTTCAAAATATCTTTGACAATTTTTAATTTGAGGATAATCCTTTAGAAATTTACAAAAAAATATGTTTGAGTCATATTCAAAAAATGTTTTGAATTGGCTCATGATTTCTGTGTGATAAATATGTTAGTATCAAAGTAAAACAATAAAAACACACAAATGAAACTTTAAACTGAAGAAAAACAAATAATTTGAATTCAAAGGAAACAAATCAAGCTTCTTTAGAGCCATTCCATTTTCCTCTATCTCCAGGGATTTGTTTGAAGCTGCTGCTCTCAGATTGTGTAAGCAAGGCTTCTCCGAATGGAAACCTGTAGAACGAGTATGTAAAGAAAAGTGCTTTTATCCTATATGTTGGTGGAGTGAGAATACTGATACGGATATGCATAGGGGCTGTGGATTGTGGATGCTATGATATGAGGTGAATAGGCCATGATATGGAATGATTCTATGCTATGCTATGATACTGGAATGCTGTGAATACTAGAAGGCTATGCTATTGCAATTTGGCTATAATTTTCCCATATGAAAGCTTCTGTGTTTTCAAAGACCCGGCAGTCCTTTTTATAGCATTTTTGCAGGCAAGAGCCTGGCTGGCAAAGATCAACGGTTGTGAGATTGTCTGGTAGAATTGAATGGTGAGATATGGAGAAGTTGAGAGGAAGATGGAGAATGTTGGGAGGTTGGAGAGAAGAATGGAGCCTTGTCTTCAACCCACGGGAACAAGCTTGCACAGAACAGAGAAATTGATTTTTCTGTTTTGGAAGTTTGTTTCACGGTTGTTGAAGATAATCCCCAAATTAATTAAATAAATAAATTTATTTAATTTCATTTATGTGAGTTTGATTTTTGATTTTAGAACTATAGAAGATTTAATTAAATATTTTGAGATATTTAATTGTGATGTGACTTTAGAAGAATTTAATTAAATATTTTGAGATATTTAAATGTGAATGGACTTTTAGAAGAACTTAATTAAATATTTTTGGAATATTTAATTGTGAATGGACTTTTAGAAGAATTTAATTAGAAAAGAGGAATATTTAATCTTTATTTGAATAAAATATTCAAGCCAAGATTAAATGATAATTAATATAAATAAATCGTAATGTTTTATTTAATTAATTAAGAAATGGATAAGAAAAGTGATTAAATAAACTTATTTATTTAATCAAAATGAAAGAATGAACAATATAAATAAATTATTTAGATTTATTTATACGCAGATTGAATTCAGAGATTTAATTAAATATTACAAATATTTAATTAATTACCAGACTATTGTGATGTGACCATTTTTAGATGTATACAATTTTGACTACTAATTCTCCTTACCACATCTCTTTGATTTGAAGATGGTCATGTGTTATTCTTCCAATAATCTTCAATTAGTGATCTCAATACTTCAACAATTGGTTTATATTTTCATAGGAATCTCCCTGAGAATGCCCATAATTCAATGGAATCGGTGTCCTCAATTTTTTGACATTTTTGAACGACTCTCGATAGAGTTTTTCTATTAATTTTTAATTGGTGACTCGTCTTTCTAATGAGATGAGATTTTTTTGTTTGATTACTTACTAAAATTGATGTAATAACACATCGGGTGACATTAGTATTCTTTTGAGCATGAGGTCTTACCCACATTCTCATAAACATCCATTAGATTTTTTACAATAGTATTTCACTTGAAGCATCCAATGTTCTCAACTCAAGAATTTTCATAATAAACTTGTACTTTATACTTCGCATCATTTCAAAAAATAGTTGACATTTTGTGATCTCATTTAACTTTTCAAAAAACAATCTCCAAATCTAATAAGTATATCTTCTACAAGTACGTTGTGAAATCTTACATTTCATTGGCTGCAAAAGATTCTCATCAATATTAATCAATTGTTTTAGCTTTCTATGAAAAATTCTAGGTGGTGTTCTCATAAGTACATTCATTTCAATATTAAAATTTTTATCAATATTTAAATGAGATGGGCTAGATGGTGTGCATTCGATTGAAAATGGAATAGTAGACATACCTTGATGTTGAGATGAAAATGATAGCATACCTCCTTCTTTAAGTGAAAATACGTCATCACTCACATTTGAAGGAGGTACACCATCATTTCCATCTCAAACTCAAAGTATGTCATTTATTCCATCATCAATCAAAGGTATGCCATTTAACCCATCTCATTTAAATATTGGTGAAATTCTTAATGTTGAAATAAATGTACATATGAGAACACCTAAAATTTTGTATAAAAAACCAAAAAAATTTATTAATATTGATGAGAATCTTTTGCAGTCAATGGAAGGTAAGATTCTACAATACACTTGTAGAAGATATGTTTATTAGATTTGAAGATTGTCTTTTAAAAAGTTAAACAAGACTGCAAGATGTCAACTATTTGTTGAAATGATATGAAGTACAAAATATAAGTTCATCATGAAGATTTTTGTGTTGAGAATATTAGATGTTTCAAGAGAAAATACTATTGTAAATAATCTAATGAATGCTTATGAGAGTGTGGGTAAGAACTCACACTCAAAATATAGTAATGTCACTCGATGTATCATTACATCGACTTTAGTAAGTAATCAAACAAAGAAATCTCATTTCGTTAGAAAAATGAGTCAACAATTGAGAATTAATAAGAAAACTTTATCAAGAGTCATTCAAAGGCACTAAAGAATTAAAGACATTGATCCACTAAATTATGGGAATTCTCAGGGAAACTCCCATGAAAAGATAAACTAGTTGTTGAAGTATTAAGATCATTAATTGAAAACTATTGGAAGAATGACACAAGGTCATCTCCGAATCAAAGGGATGTGGTAAGAAAGAGAATCGATAGTCGAAACCATAAGCCACATCCAAAACATTTTTTTGATACGACTCAAACACAGTTTTTTCATAAATTTCTAGAGAATTATCCTCAAATTAAAGTTTGTCAAAGATATTTTGAAATGCTTAAACCTTTTTATGTCAAGATAAATCACACACGCACTACTTGTTGTAGATTACATATTGAATTTTTTAACCATTTTGATGTTGATCATTCTATGTTTAGATTTGCATACTAACAATGTTTTGCAAGATTGTGGCATACATGCTCCACCAACATCTTCAAAAGATTTCTTATAAAAAAATTTATGTGAAGAAAATGAAGGCCAAATATTCTATAGGAAACTATGTTTGGATGGCACATGTCAACATTGTGATGACTTGCAATGCATGCCAATATATGAACATATGGAAAACACACATACAATTGTAAATAAACTAGTAGAGTTCGACAAGTATAAAATACAAAAAGATATTAATTAAGAAAAAATGTGTGATTTGGTTATTCAAAAGATCCAGTGTATCAGTTTATGTCTACATTTTGTGACAGTATAGTATATGAGTATGTAAGACATATTCATAAAGCTCGATGGTTGGACTTGAAACTTAAGCTATACAATGGCATCTTTCTACTTAGTAGCATAGTTTCAGTAGTCAACTTTGCAAATAATTACACTCTACAACCACAACATCAGGTGCAGTCACAATATTACAACTCCACACAGGTTTTAATATTTATGCACATAACATTCATTCATGTAGCTGATAGTACAGAGGATAACAGGCAGGTATTGAGGGAGTACCACTTTTATATTAGTGATGATCGCACACATTCTCTAGAGTTCATACAAGGTTGGTTTAAGTTGTTCTACATGGATTTGGCTAAGAGGGGCATAACATACAATCACCATATAATATGGTCAGATAAATGTGTAACACAATTCAAAAACTCGCAAATGTTCTATTGGTTGAGCAGGATGCATGTTATTATAGGTGTTCGACATATGTAGAATTTTTGTAAGGTCGGACATGGAAAGGGGAGCACGATGGTGCAGAAGTATGTGTCAAAAGAGCATTAGCATAAGAAGAGTCAAATTATAAATACAATGCAAAGTTGATAGATGCAAAATCAATTGTTGAGTGGTGTAATGCTTTGATGGGTCCAGATAATGAATGTAAGGCTTCAATTCGTAGATTTTTTTGGTTGATAGATGGTACTAACATTGCACCATATGAGGATTGTTGTACACTGACAAGATCAAGTGAGCTTCACTATTTCTTTATCTCAAATGCAAGTCCATAGAGTATCCATATACGAAAGATGACATGTTTTTGTTCTTCATATATAATTCAAACTTAAAATGAGTGTGAGTCAAAAGAGTAGGTTGACGAATGGTGGTTAAGTATCTTATCCCACTTCGCATGTACTAGCTTCCAATGACATTGGAACTGAAACTGATGGAATCATCGGTTGACTTTGACCACATATCAAATCTAGTTCAACCAGATAATATATCTATTTGCATAAATTTTGAAATTTCTATTGTTATCTTACTTTGTAGTGTATTTGTAATGTTGACTAATTTCATCTAATTTGTTGTACATATCAATGTATGGCATGTTTATGTAGTTATTGTAGATGAAAAAAATGAAAAGAGAATAGATTATTGCTTGTGTCATTGTTTTGAGGCCAAAAAGAAATTGGAGGCCCAAGTTACAGATAGCGAAAACATCGAATACCCTACAGACTTAGTGGTTGTTATTGGAACATGGATTAAAAGGTACCCACATAAGAGTTAATATTTGGTTGTTTCAGGACTTTGACAAACATTGAAAGATTTTTCATTACTCCAACCTTTTCGTGACATTCAATGTTCATTTGATCAAATATGAGGGTAGACCTTTGAACAAGACCTTGTGGAAGGTACGTAAGTCCGACCATGAGGCAATACTTGACACAATAAAAAGTAGAGCAGACCCAAATAGTTCGTTGGATTAATTTGTAAGTATGCACATTGGTTCTTATTAATTTGTAAGTATGCACATTAATTTGTATTAAAATTTAGAGTATGCACATGAAAATTAGTTGATAGTTAAACAATTTGTTTCTATATTTTAAGTTTACATATGTTTTGGTTCAAAGTTCGTACATATGTTTTGGTTTGAATTTTACATATGAATATTGGGTAGATTATATGTTTAGTTCCAAGTTTGTACGTTTACATATGGATATTGGGAAAATTATATGTTTTGGTTCAATGTGTAGCATAGACAAGGTAATGAGTATTGACAAGCTCACTACATTGTCTATAAGAAAGATCATTTTAAGGAATAGAATTGTGAATTGTGACCAAGGCAATCCAGGGAGAATGTTCATCAAAGAGAAAAATGCAGAAAAGTAAGGTTGGTAGCAAATTGATCTCAAAGAAGTTTTGTAACCAGGTTTTGATAATAAAATATAAGTCTATTTTAGGTTCTAAGAGTCTTTTGTAGGTTCTAATAATCTTTTGAGTCTTGTAATGATGGATATGATAATAGTGTTGTCATATTTTGAAATATAAATAGAAATATATTTGAGACTAGTGTTTCCCATTATATATTTCGCATAGATTATGAATACAAAACAATCAAAGATTATTTTTATTTTGTTTTGTCTTTCCTTGAATGTTTGTTCATTGTTATTACACTTGTTCAAAGAATGAGTTAAATATATATTAACATGAATGGAGGTTTATATGAATGTATACATGGATCACTAGTATTGTCGGTTAAGTTTCTAATATTAATGGTATAAGGCATCATTGATAGGCTTTGTTATGATAGGAGTAATGTTGTTGTGTGTTCTCAATTATGTGATTTAGAATTCTCCACCCTAAGATAAGACACTGGTCATTTAATGTTATAGTTTCTTTAGATCTTTCATAGCATCTACATTCAAATCAATTTTAATCTCTAATTCCCATGTGAATGTATGTTGAGCTGAATTATAACATTTTCTCATGTAAGTATGATGTTACCATGAAGATTAGCTAGATATTTAAGGTATTTCATCTAGTAAGCAATTAAAGGAGAAATTGTCTATTTATATACAATGTATATGATAATTGGCACAAGAGTATCTAAAGATACATTATAGGGATCACTCTCCCGAGTTTTGTAGATCCCAAAGTGCAAAGGGAAAGTCTAGCAAGCTTTCACCTGTTCATTGACCATTATCCAAAGTTATTGACAATTGAATCTAACAAATTCGTAGATAACTAATGAGATTAAGTTTGGTTCATTAAAAAACATGAATGTGGATGATATTTTATCCAAATCAAAGACAAGGAAAGGGCATATAGAGGTACTGGGACCAATCTTCAATTGGCTCAAAGAATATAAGGCATGATTGAATCCAAAAAAGTGTGTCTTTGGGGTAACATCAAGCAAGCTCCTTGGATACATAGTCTCACAAAGAGGGATAGAGATAGATCCAACAAAGGTAAAAGCAATTCTAGACATCGATCCATTGCAAACATTGAAAAATAGATGCAAGGTCTACAAGGAAGGTTAGAATCCATCAAGAGATTCATAACGCAACTATTAAACAAGATCGACCCCTTCTCTCGCTTTCTTCATAAAGGAATAACATATAAGTGGTATGAGAAATACGATGTAGTTTTTCAAAAAATCAAGGACTACCTATTATCACCTCCTGTTCTCATGACGTTGATACCAAACAAACATTTAATCTTGTACATCTCGACCACCTCAACAACATTAGATGCTCTTCTAGCCCAACACGATGAAACGGGAAAAGAAAGAGCCATCTATTATATCAGTAGGACCTTGGTAGGATATGAAATGAATTACTCATCCATCAAGAAGGCATGTTTAGTAATGGTCTTTGCCTCACAAAAATTCAAACATTACATGCTTTCACATAAAATCAATCTTATTGCTAAGATCAACCCATTAAAATATTTGTTATCTAAAGCAAATATCACTGGGCGAATGGCCAAGTGGGTAATGATCTTAATAGAGTTTGACATAGAGTATGTGGAGTAGAAATTTATAAAGGGATAGGTCATTGCAAACCAACTAGCAGAGGCACCCATTTATGTGAAGAATCCTTTGGTATCTGAATTTCTTGATGAGTCGGTATTTCTCCTCAATACAACAAATCAATGAAAAATGTACTTCGATGGATCATATACCCAACATGGATCAAGGGCATACATCCTCTTTATCAACCCTCAAGGTGACTATATTCCAAAGTCATATCGACTATCCTTTCCATGTACCAACAACATTGTTGAGAATGAAGCTCTCATAACAGGGTTAAGAATAGTGGTCCAGTGGCAAATACAGGAGTTAAAAGTCTACGGGGATTCGTAGCTAACTGTTAACTAATTCAACGATGACTACCAAACCAAGGATGATAAAATCACTCCTTATAAGAAAATGGTAAAAATTCTTAAAGACTTCTCCATTGATATAACCTTTGAGAAAATACCCTATGTTAACAATTGAGCAGTAGATGCCATAGTGCAACAATTGGGTCTTTGTTAGACATGCCACATAACGTCCTTCAATGTGAGTTTCTGGTAGAATAGCTTCTTGTACTAACTTTTGAAATACCTAAATCTAAATTTTTGTGCGAAATCGTTGGTAGAATAGCTTCTTGTATTGGCTTTTGAAATACCTGAATCTAAATTTGTGTGCAAAATTGTTGGTCTTGTTTCCCCATGGTATCACGATATATACACCTACCTCAACAAAGGTACCCTCCCATCTAATATCATAGAAGATTAAGAAAACCTTCATTAGAAGATTAGAAATGCATCTTGATTCGTCATCTTAGGTGATACCCTATACCATAGAAGTATCAATGGGACATTATTACGATGTCACAACCAAGAGGAATCCTTGATCGCATTAACAAAAGTACATGAAGGCATTTGTGATTCTCATTCTAATGGTATGACCTTATCCAAGAAACCATTGAGAATGGGATATTACTTGTCAATCATGGAACGGTAGGCTCATTATTTTGTAAAGAAATACATGCAGTGCCAACAACATGGGGACTTGATTCATGCCTCCAACTCAAAAGCTCCAATCGATTATTACACCTTGGCCTTTCTTGTAGTGGGAACTCGACCTCATAGGAAATATTACCTTTGCCATGTCTAATGGTCACAAATTCATCATCACAACCATTGAGTACTTTAAAAGTGGGTGGAAGTTATCACCATGACTTATATAACGAGGAAACAAATCTCCAAGTTCATCCTAAACTACCTTATCTGCCACTATGGTGTTTCGCAAGCCCTTATCTCAAATAATGTGACACCCTTCAAAAATCAAAATGTATGAGTGCTATGCCAACGATTCAACATTCAACATTGATTCTCTACCCCCTATTACCCCTAGGGCAACGATCAAGCTGAGGCGTCAAATAAAACCATTATGAAAAGCTTTAAGAAAATGATCAATGAAGCTGATAGTGACTGGCATTTATAATTGATTCCCACTTTATGGGCTTATAAAACTAGTATCTGTACACCTACAAGTGTAACCCCCTTTTCTCTAGTCTATGGATCTAAATCCATCCTACCTATAGATGTTGAGCTCCCTTCGCTGTGAGTGTCTCTCTAGAATCTGATCATTGATAAAGAATATAGGGTGTCTCGGCTAAATGAGTTAGAATTTTTGGATGAGCATCATCTTGATGCCTTAAATCATTTGTAGGCATACCAAAATTGATTGAAACGAAGCTACAACAAGAAGATCAAAAGTTGCTCCTTCTAGGTGGGAGATCTAGTCCTCAAGCAGAATTAGAAGAACATACCTGATCAGGATAGCAAAAGGAAGTTCGAGCCTATTTGGTTGGGGCCACTTGTTGTCACAACAAGCTATGGATCAGGAGCCTATCAGTTATCAACACCTAAAGGAGATCCCTCACATGATTCAATCAACAATCTACATCTCAAAAAGTTTTATGCCTAGGTTTGAAGGGTGTAAATCCAAAATACAAAAAAAATCAAAAAATAGCAAAATCCAAAAAATAAGAAAAATGATTGAAAACAGTAAAAAAAAAGTCCTCTAATGAAAACCACTTCAATGGTGCTTTGGGTTTGTAACTTGGTGAAAACCTGGAAAATAGGCGCCTTGCTTCACACCACATCCATCCATCGCATCACTAATCATATTTATTCCATCACCCATTCACGTCTATATCATAGCTTGATATTGCATAAGTATCATATTCCCCTTTGGTTCTACCTGGCACGTTCCTAAGGTCAGATTATCTTGGCTCGAGGTAGTCTATCACGCCACATTGGGGGCAATTTGTGTATATTAGCATTAGATTGGGTTCTTGTATATTTTAAGGTTATTTGGGATCTTTTGAAAAATTCCAAAACATTTGAAAACCTCATCAAAATCCAAAAACATTTGCAAAATCAAAAAGTCCAAAAATGTTTGAAAATTTGTAAATTCAAAATCCAAAACATATAAAAAACCCTTAATAAGTCAAAACATTAAAAAAATCAAAAACATTACCATGATGAACTATGTTGTCTCTGAGCTTGAACATAGGTAAGGCCATCACTGATATGCCCCTGAGACACTTTAGGTCATTCCTTTAGGAGTCCATCATAATAAACTGGCAATCCATCAATGTTCATATCTCATCAATAAATGGTTATGGGTCAAAGCCAGTTGAACTATGTGGTCTTTACATGTATAACATAAGTAAGGCTAATCTTTGATAAGCCCTCGAGGCCCTAAGTTAGTCCCTTTTAAGTCTTGGTCAAAACTCGAAACACACAAAAACATTTAAAAACTTAAAAAATACAAAAACATTGGAAAACCCTAAATAGTCTCATATAACCTAAAAACATAAACATTCAAAAAGAACAAAAATAGCCTCAAAAACATTAAAATATTCCAAAAACTCCAAAACTACCCATCCCATTTCGCTTCACCCACAATAAACCTCCATCCATAATAAATTGATCATCATCATCAACTTTTGGTAAAACAAGTATCGCAAGTTGTGAAGTGTGAACCTAAATGTAAAAAATAAAACTCTTGATCATTATCAAATATGTCAATCAAACCTTATATCAACGGCCTTTGAAACAACCTATCAACCTACCACCATTCACTAACATGTCCTAGGATGCATCCTTCCTACAATGGGCATTATCATTAACAAGCACTTTAGATATTTATCCTAAACAGAACACATTATTCAAGTAAGAGATATAGATAACATCGACTGTTTGTTTTGATCTTGTATTATGATTTATCTTGTTGACCCATTCTAAGGACCTCTCGATGATGTCTAAATTATTTAAAGAGAAAGGAATGGGGCATCAATCATTATCTTTCGTTTGCTATGCTTGTGGGATGTTCTTGTTAAATAACTTTGGTGAATACTTGTTTTGTTGTGTGTAGGGAGGCCATTTTGAATAGGTTGTTGACTATTGTGTATACTTCAATTTGAAATGTTCTAAACGTCTAAACTACATTCCAACAGGGTTTCTATATGTCAAGGTGTGAGCAAAGATTATCCTATATGTTTATATCGTCAGTCCATCGCACTAGATACAAAGCCATCCTGGTTATCGATACCTTGATGCATTATGTCTATGTGTTATACCAAAAATAAGGAATGATGAAGTACTTCAATCCTTGAAATGACCATATCATCTATCTCATCACCATATATAATAAAGACTCGAAGAATCATAGAATTGTTGGACTTCTGAATCAATCTCAAAACAATGGTTAATCAATGTTGATCTCATTCTTCTACATCCATCCATCTTATTCTTCTATCTTTACTAATAATTCTATCCAAGTGTCAAATATGTGTGATATATCAAAATATACATGAGGCTACCCATGGTCGATGACTATCTATACATCATAAAATTTGTTTGCATCAAGCATATGAGCTAAATTGATCCTAAATATTTTTCGCGATATCGACCCGAAAATTCAAATTTTTGTCTAATCTCTCAAGGGGGCGGGGTAACAACTTAATTCCTTTCATTAGAGCAATAGTGGGGCATCCGAAAAAATCATTATTTTTTAATTTTTTGGTCTAAACAACAACATTAATATGAAAAAACATCAATTTTTTAATTTGGTTACTAATACCTTAAAAAAAAATTGGTACCTTGCTTTAAAGAGGGGCAAATGTAGACACTTGAAATTTTCCTGCATGATATTTCACACTTGAATCTGGTTACTAACACTGTTTCATCCTAAATTCATCTTCTTTTTGACTGTTTAATTGAATAAACCTAGTTATTTAATTAAATGCATTATTTTCATCTATTAATCTAATTAATTTCATTAGGTTAATTCACCACCTTTCACATTAACATTTCATCTTATTTAATTGGATAATGCAAATTATTTAAATTAAACCCCCTTATGTCCTCTCATTTAATTGAATAATTTAAATCATTTAATTAAATGTCACTTAACCCATTTTCATTAAAATAAATTAATTATTTAATAATAATCCTAAATTCACTCAACTTACAATTAAAACTTTAATTAACTAATTATTAATTAAATCCATCACCCATCCACTTGCATGGGAATATTCCCTTAGAAAGTGTGTTTGAATCATTGTGAGCTATTAATTGACTCTTTGATCCATGTGATCTTGTATTCTCATCCATTGATGAGAATCCTTGATCCATGTCTTCACCTCTGTTTGCATCTAGACCCTTGATTGATCAAATCAATCTTGACCCTTGATTCACCATTTTCTCCTATAAATACCTCACATTTTAGAGAGAAATGGATCCACTTCCATCAAAGCAAAGTTATGTTGCACATTTGAATACCATTTTTATTCATCCTTGCATCCATTATTAGCTTTTTCATCCATCCTTGACATAGTTTCATCAATTTTAGCTTGGTTTTCATCAATGGAGTTTAATTAAACATTAGTTTTATCAAAGGGATTGGGAAAGGACTACCATTCCACATCAATGCAATACAAATCCCCTAATGGGATAGGGTTTGGGACATTTAGCTAGAATTCGTTTATATATTTCATTATGGTTTTGTTTAAATGGCTTCTTGATTAATGATTTTCAAATATTTCATTGGGATTGTAGCTTAGGTAGTTAAATATTACTTAAATTTATATGGATCTGGTGTATTTAACTATTACTATGATTGCAATCACACTTTCAGGAGAAAAAAAGGGGTTTATGTGCCTTGTCAATGCTTAGTACTTCTACATTCAGGATGGAAGCACATTAAGAATGAGATTCGAAACAGGATGCGAGAGATATGCAAACATCCCTCATCGGCTACATTGTTAGCATGATCATTTTGGGCTGCATCCTAAGGTACGAGCACTTTTCGGGTCTCCATCTTCTTATTATTCCGAGTAGAGTAGAGATTAATTTCTTGGAACCAAATATTGCTCTTGTAGTGTATGGATTTGGTCTTAATGAAATTACATGGAATGCATGTTTACAAGGTAATTATCTTGATGGTCATTTGTATGTTGTATTTCCTAGGTAGTTCTAAGGTTAAAAATCAAAACCTTCTTATGCATATTCTGCAAACATGGTATTCCATGAGACCTTTTTCTTGAGGCATTTTACTTAGCGATTCATGCACCTTGACTAAGTCACCACATTTAGCATGCATGACCTTTTCCTTTGTGTTGGATACGCCTCCTTACTCTAAAGCTCTCTTTGGGCATGATAGAGAAGGTGTTGGAGTAGGTTGCAGAATTTGATTTTGTTTTCACCTACTAATGCTTTGCTCGCTCTTGATAGATTCTCCAATTTTTCAACAAATCTACGGTGCTTATCCTATCCTTTTGGCATTCCTCGTGGCGGATTTTCTTTTAAGCATTTTGCCAATGGATTTAGTGTATCATTTGAGCTACTGCTTTTCACATGCATATTTTTGCATCTACTATGCTTTGAGGGAATCACGTTCCCAATTTCAAAACTCCCATTTTGACTCGAGCAGAGGGAACGCTCGGAAATGTTACGGGGTTTGGCTTCTACTTGTCGATTATTTTTCTTGAATGTTCTTAAGTCTTCTACAAAAACCATATTTATCTTTCCTTACAATGAGGGCATTCCTTGAAACAACATTTCGTGAGGCATACTGTCGATGGTACTTCGATGGTACTTGTGTCTTGTCAATGCTTCCACATTTTGCATGAAAGGTTTAGTGGAGCCTTGCCACAATCCTATATAAATAACATTATTGAAGAAGGTTATCCTTTCAAACCATTCTAGTATACTGCAATTAAAGGCCTTAATATAAGATAAGCGGATTAAGCTTGTTGAACTTGACTTGTTTTGTCCTCCTTTTTCTCTTTTGTATGTCGTTTTAAACCTGGTTATTGTATTAAGGGTGTTTATTTGCAATTTTGGCAACTGTTTTTGTGCTTTCAAGGGAATAGACATTTGTTTTTATGAAAATAACCAATTTAGGATCAAAATATTGTGAACTACACCCATATTAGTAGCTACTAGAGGCATCTTAATTTGATCCTCTAACTTGGCTTGCAATGATCTAGTGCATTAGGTAAAGTGATCTTTTGATTCTTTTCTTAATTATATGATCTATAATTTAATTGGATTGAATCATCCCATATATAGCTTCCCTTCGTTATGTATTAACTCTATTGAAAGAAAAATCTATAGCTCTCTTTTAATACTCGAGATAAATCATACTCAATAAAAATGATGTTATTAATATGTAATTTTGCTAGTTGATGTATCATGGTTTTTACTTGAAATCAGTAAAGCTCGCATATATAATATGAGCCTAGTATATGAATGTCTTTAAAAAGATGTTAAAGACAAAGCTAGGGGTTGGGTATTTATGACATTTCATAATATTAGTAAAGTGAAATTGGTAGAAAAATTGGTAGAAAAAGGGAATTTGGGGTATTTGATAAAGTCTTTATGCCATTTTATTACTTGCAATTCTAAATTCAACGTACATGATACTCATTAACCTTGTAGATGGGTTAATTTATTTTCTTCTTTATTGAAAAGTGAATATAGATTAATATAAAGGAAATCTACACCTGTTAAAATTATGAAATAGGGATTGGACTTATAATACTCTTTTATCAACCCATCATGCATTTAATATAATGTGGTTACAATATATGATCATCAACTCTAGTAGAACCTCTCGTAGAAAAATGAGATGGGTTAGATGCATAATTAGTTCAAATGTGGAAATCTTTCCACCAATTAGAACATGTATAGGAGTTAGCAAGGTATTAGTGAAAGTGGGTTTCCTTCCAAGTAAATATACCTATAATGCTATTAAGGAATATAATTCTTTAATGTTTGAAGGATCCCACATGAATATATCAAATCTTTAAATATGTAGTTAGTAAAAGGTATATGACGAATGTACACCAATAATAATGAGGTATTTGCTATTGATTCTCATTAGGGGGCCAAAAGAAGTGCATGTTGGCTTCGAACACTTATGTACTCGAGCTTGAAAGATTCTTGAGGAAAGATGACAAAATTAATTATTGTACAAGGAATACATAAAAGATTACTTTCTTATTTCTAAGTTTATTATGGAGTAGACATTTGAACGTTGAAACATAAAACTTGTTGGAAGATGTGTTGATTGCCTATGAGCAAATATTTTCTTATAACCACATAGTTTTTGAAATGGTTATGTGGTGCAACCACGGTAGGAGGGTCCTCAAAGAGAACAATCTAGACTGTGCAGCGAGAGTCACACAATAGAAGCAACATAGAATATGGAGGCAAATGTAGGTTAAAACATTCTTCTTATCAGAAATTTTGATTACAAATAGCCGGCAGCATCCGAGCTTACAGATTCGACTCACAGGCTAATATATCATGTTCAAAAATACAACATTCTTATATGCTCCTTAATGCGAGCAAAAATATTACATATCAAAACCTATCTTTCTCAATTTTTCCTTCCTAATGATCTATTACAATGATTTATATCACATCCAAGGATCTAGAATCATCTGCATCGGCCAAAGATTATTACAATCTCCAATGAAAGAAAATGTAATGTGTACATGAATAGGTCAGCCTCAAATTTGAATTACTCCTCGGTGAATGCATAAGATGAAGTGTGGACCTATAATTAAGGTTGGGGACACTCCACGAAACAATTTGAATCACACTGTCAAGATCCACAAGTTATGGGAAAGATCCTCAAGCGATCGAACTAGCCATTAGGTTTGGTGTTGGTTCAAGAAACTGCCATCAAATCCAGAAGTGATAACTTTCCGGAAAAAGATCCAATTGCACTCAAATCTTGGAATAAGTAAAATGAACATGTCCACAATGAAAATGTAGATCCACAAGGTCTAGTGAGCAAATATGATGAATCCACCAACATGAACTGAGCAAGAGAAAAAAATGAAAGGAAATCTTTTTGGTTGGTGCAAGATTGCCAAGAACCAAGGATGCTCCTGCATCAGGCATCCGGGGTTATTTGCAAAGTAAGTCCCTCACTTTTTTGGGGCTAAAGGAAAACCAAGATGGTCTACCTCAGCCTGAGAAATCCAAGAAGAATCCTCCATTGGTCTGTCTTTCCACTTCACAAGATATTCTCTGTACTGTCTTCCACAAGTTTTCCTTGCATCCCTAACATTCAAAATCTCTTTTATCTCACCTGATTGTTGTTTAGGAAACTAATCCTCCAATTGTGCTTTACTGTATTCACTGAATTCTACTTCATGGTACTGATGTAGATTTGCAATGTTGAATATAGGTGCTATACCCATGTCATCCGGTAACTCCATTTCATATGCATTTCCTTATTCAAATTTCTTCAAAATCCTACAAGGTCCAAACTTCCTAATCTTTAGCTTATTGTATGTTCCAACTAGAAATATTTCCTTCCTCAAATACACCATCACTTCATCGCCAACTTTGAACTCCTTATGTCTCCTCTTTTCATCTGCTTTCTCCTTATATTTTCGATTCATATCTTCCAATTGTTCCTTCACTTGAGTATGCACTTTTTTATGTGTTCTATAAATTCCTCTGCTTCTACACTCCTTTTATCATCCATACTGATGTCTCCCAACTTTGATATACCTCTAAGATGAACTCCAGTAACAATCTCAAAAGGTGTTTTTCTTATACTCCTATTCATTGAATTATTGTAAGCAAACTCTGCTTGTTCAAGGACTAAATCCCAACTTCCGGTCTTCTCTCCAACCAAGCATCTCAGCAAATTCCCCAAACTCATGTTTACTACCTTTGTCTGTCCATCAGCCTATAGGTGAAAAGTAGAACCAAACTTCAAATCTATCTTTAGCTACTTCCAAAGTGTCCTCCAAAAGTAACCAACAAACTTTGTATCTTTGTTTGAAATAATACTCCTAGGTAACCCATGCAATTTGACCACTTCCTTGAAAAATAAGTCTACTACATGTACTGCATATGTTGTCTTCTTACAAGGTATGAAATGTGCCATTTTAGAAAATCTATCTACCACCACAAATATAGAATCATTACCTCTTTGTGTCTTCGGCAAACCAAGAATGAAATCCATTTTGATATCCTCCCAAGGTCTCTCTGGAACTGTCAAAGGATTATACAATCCAACATTCTAACTACTCCCTTTTGCAACTTGACAAACTCTACAACATTGCACAAATTTCCTTAACACCCTTATGAATTTGTGGCCAAAATTAATTCTCACTTACCAATGCTACTGTCTTATCAATTCCAAAGTGTTCTGCCAATCCTCCACTATGTTTTTCTTTCACCAAGTTATCTCTCATTGAGCTCTGGGGTATACACAATTGATTCCCTCTAAACAACATATCCTCCTAAATGAAATAATCCAACAATTGACTCCTATCCTCCAAAACTGGTTTTTTACAAGCTCTCCAAGGTTCTGCAAAATTCGGGTCTTCCTCATACAAGTTCTTCAATTCATCAAAGCCTAATACCTCCACTCTCATCTTTGTCATTAAATTCCTTCTCCTAATCAAAGCATCAACAACTCTATTTGACTTTTCACTCCTGTGTTTCAAAACAAAAGTCTAACTCTGCAAGAATTCTACCTATCTCATGTGTCTTTGATTCAACTTACCTTGACTATTCAAATATTGCAATGCTTGATGATCTGTATAAAACACAAACTCCTTAGGCAACAAGTGATGTCTCCACTTCTTCAAGGCTTGAACTATGGCATAAAAATCCTGATCATACACTAAATATCTTCTCCTAGCATCATTCAATTTCTCACTAAAATAAGCTACTGGTCTCCCTTCTTGATTTAATACTCCTCCAATTGCATTTCCACTTCCAACATAATCTACTTGAAATACCTTATTAAAATATGGTAAAGCTAACACAGGTCGTTCAGTCACCTTCTATTTCAACAACTCAAAAATAAGATCTGCTCCAGATGTCCACCTAAAATCCTTCTTATCTCCTCTCATTGTTTCTGTCATAGGACTGCAAATAGAATTGAAATTCCTAATGAACTTTCAGTAAAAACTAGCCAATCCATGAAATGATCTTACCTCTCCAATGCTTTCCAGCATAGGCCACTCAACAATTGTTCTTAATTTATCGGGATCCATCTTCAATCCATCCATAGATATCACAAATCCTAGATATACTAATTCTTCCTTCATGAAACTACACTTCTTAATGTTTGTCAGCAACCGCTCTTCTCTCAACCTTTGCAAAACTTGTCCTATATGCAACAAATGTTCTTCTATACTCTTACTGATAATCAAGATGTCATCCAAATAAACAATCACAAACTTACCCAAGAATTTCTTCAATACATCATTCATCAACCTCATGAAAGTACTCAGTGCATTTGTTAGTCCAAAAGGCAGCACTAACCACTCATGCAATCCTTCATTTGTCTTGAATGTGGTCTTCCACTCATCCCTTTCTTTGATTCTGATATGATGATATCCACTCTTCAAGTCTATCTTTGTAAAGCATCTAGCTCCACTTAGACAATCCATAATGGCATCCATCTAGGGCAAAGGAAATCTATACTTCACCGTGATCTTGTTTATGGCTCTAGAGTCTGTGCACATCCTCCATTCTCCATCCTTCTTAGGAGCTAATATACCAGGTACTACACATGGACTTAAGCTTTCTTTGATCAAACCTTTCCTCAACAACTTTTGCACTTGTCTATTCAACTCCTCATTTTCTATAGGTTTCATCTGGTGTGTTGCTTTATTAGGAAAACTAGCTCCAGAAATCAGATCCATACAATGACTAATATTCCTCATAGGTGGTAATCCATCAGGTACATTATCTGAAATGATCTCTCCATACTCAGTCAACAACTCCTTTATCTCTTTCGGTTGTTCTTCTACATGCTTCAAGTCTTTAGCCTTCTTAGGAACCAAGGCTTAACACATGTTCTCATGTCTCAATCCATCCAGAAATCTACTTCCATCAATCAAAAAAATTCTAAAACTCGTACAAACCTCAACTCTAGGAACATCCTCTAATGGCAACAAATTCTGCTTCATCCCATTAGCAACAATAGTGTATGTATTCTTCTTTCCATCATGAATAGCCTTTATATCATATTGCCAAGGTCTTCCCAACAAAACATGGCATACATCCCAAGGCATGACATCACATAAAACTTCATCATGGTAATTTCCTATCTTGAATTTCACCAAGCATTATTCACTTACCAATATCTTATGCTCATCTTGAATCCATGCTATCTAATAGGGCTTTGAACAGGTATTTCAATATTTCCAACTTCAATTTGGTAACCATTTCTTCAGAAACCAGGTTCTCAGAACTTCCACTGTCAACAATCACCTTGTAACATTTACCAGCTACTTTGCATCTGGTTCTTGCAACATTTCTCTGCAACGGTTCTTGCTCCATCTCACTTTGACATAATACTCTTTTATTCACCAACACTTCTCCATCTTTCAGTTTATTAGATGATCTGGCATGATCTTCCTCAATAAAGCTTGTTCTTCTATTGTTTTTTATCTTTTTGTTGGTCTCTCCTTGATTACATTTAAATGATCTATGTCCTTCTCCACCACACTTAAAACAATTTCCCCTGAATACTCTTTTCTCCTTATCATCTCTTCTATAACCTTCATTCTGGTAACCACCATATCCTCCTCTTCGGTAAGAATTTCCATCACCTCTACAGTACAAATCATCATTCTTACTAACTTATCCTTATTCTAATATGCAAAAGTTCCTCTTCCTCCTCCAGTAAAAATTCTTCCTCTCTGAAATCTTCCACCTCTTCCTCTCTATCTTTGCTCATGTCTTTTATTCAGCTTCTCTTTTGCTTTTAGGGCACACTAATATGCCTCTTCCACACTTTGCAACTTGATCAAACTGATTTCATCCTATATAGATGGCCTCAGACCATTCACATATTTGGCTACTTGCTTGATCTCATCCTCTGAATGTCCAAATCTGATGTTCAACTTGTAGAACTCTTCAGTATACTCTGTCACACTTGACTCCTGCTTCAAATTCTGCAACTTCTGCAACAAATTGATCTAATAATTTGCAGGCATAAACTTTGTTTTTAACTTATTCACCATCTGATCCCATGATCTTATCTTCTCCTTTCCCCTTCTTTGACTATCTTTCTACAAATATTCCCACCAAAGGGATTCATGTCCTTTCAACTCCGTACAAACAAATTTTACTTTCATATCTTCAACGATACCTTCAAAATCAAAATACTTTTCCATCTCTGTTATCCAATCAAACAATTCTCCTGAATCCAACTTATCACTATAATCTGGTGGATTGAAATGTGGCTTAGTATTTGCTCTAGTTAGGGCTCTTATGAATCCCTCTTCTTCTTGATCCAGGCTAGGTTGATCTTCTCTTCCTCTTTCTTCCTATACTTCTACCTCTTCATCACTCACATCATCAACTGGTCAACCTCTCCTCTAGGCCATTTCAACTGCATCTAATCTAGCAGCAATTCCTCTCAACATCTCCATTAAAGTTGCGTCTACATTTCCACACGCTCCATTTCCTGTAACATTTCTTCTTCCTGCCACCTTTACACATGTCCTCTGCAACTGTAGGTCAGATCCTCAATCCACCACCCCACAACAAATCTTCAACAGGACTCTGCGAATTCTAGCGATCTCTCATGGATCAAATCTCACTCTAATACCAAATTAGTGCAACCATGGTAGGAGGGTCCTCAAAGAGAATAATCCGAACCATGCAACAAGAGTCACATAATAGAAGCAACACAGAATATGGAGCAAAATGCAGGTTAAAACATTCTTCTTATCAGAAATTTCGATTACAAACAACCGACAACATCCAGGCTTACAGATTCGACTCGCAGGCTTGATATAACATATTCAAAAATACAATATTCCTATATGCTCCTTAATGCGAGTGAAAATATTACATATCAAAATCTACCTTTCTCAAATTTTCCTTCCTAATAATTCTATTACAATGATTATATCACATCCAGGGATCTAGAATCACCTGTGTCATCCAAAGATTATTACAATCTCCAATGAAAGAAAATGTAACGTGTGCATGAACAGGTTGGCCTCAAATTTGAATTACTCCTCGATGAATACATAAGATGAAGTGTAGACCTATAATTAACGTTGGGGACACTCCAAAAAACAATTTGAATCACACCATCAAGATCCACAAGTTGAGGGAAAGATCCTCAAGCGATCGAACTAGTCGTTAGGTTTGGTGCCAATTCAAGAAATTGCCATCAAATCTGAAAGCGATAACTTGCAGAAAAAAGATCCAATCGCGCTCAAATCTTGGAATAAGGAAAATGAACATGTCCACAATGAAAATGTAGATCCACAAGGTCTAGTGAGAAAACATGATGAATCCACCAACATGAACTGAGCAATCTGAGCAAAAACTGAAAGGAAATATTTTTGGTTGATGCAAGATTGCCAAGAACCAAGGATGCTCCTGCATCATAATGTGTGCATGGTTGCATTCTAATTTAATAATTCCATAATAGATCATATGAGTGCTTGATTTTATAAGAATGTGTACACAATTTATATATAAATATATGTACCCATAAATACATACATGTGATACACCTCCTTTCTTTATTGCATATTCTTTAAAAGTTGAATCCTCTATATTCACATGGATAGTGAAGATTGAAAATAGTCTTATTGCATGTATATCATGATATGTTGCACTTACATTCATGTCATATGCACAGATGGTGCCTTGAGAAAGTTGAGGATGTTTTACTATGATGTCATATGTGACTGACAAGATAACTCCAGAGTGTTTTTTGCTTATGTTTGGAATTCATGATATCATTGGTTACGTCTTTTCACAAATTCCATTCCTCGTGTTGGGTCAGGTATTCTTCTCACATGAAGAATTTTGGGGAAATGAATCACTTGTGGTAAGGTGGAAACACACTCCATCAATGTTCTCGCCCTTGTTGAAGTCAAAGGAGTCTACCGTCAAAAGAATCTTGTCAAGGAGTTCCATATTATGTTTCATCTATACTTAACCATGTGGTCTTATGTAAGGAATACATTCTTTAATGTATGCCATAAAGTTGGCATTTGAATTCCAAATTTCTTGTAATTGAAAAAAAATTGTCTAATAATATATATATTCATTTGATTCTATTACTTGAGTAATGTACATGTGTCATTTTTACATGCTTGATGATGTGTAATTTTTGAAGTTAATTAAGTTAAATCTATGGAGGTCATTACACAAACGAGAATGAATAGCCGACTTCTAAAATCTCAAAGGTTGTCCAATGGAGCGCAATTCATCCCCCATCCATTGAACTTCTCATAAGGTTGTTTCTCAAAGTGTAAGCTTTTAGAATCGACACTACCCAAAGAGCTATAAAAATTGGACTCACCTTGTTTCCACATCTCCCCTTTTTGGGGCTTCCTTTCCACTCCTCATCACTTCAGGGATCTCCTTTCATTAGGGTTTCGCTCACCCCATCCACTTGCATTGTTGAAGTTTTCTTTTCCTCATGTCGCCCAATTTTTTCCATACCACCCTACAAACCCTTGTTGATTGATCACACCTTGCCAATGCCTCCCATACATTATCCATCTGCTGCCCGAATGTATCCCTCCAACCTCTTTTCCCTTATGCATTCAACCACCTTCTACCCGTTGCTTCTCTCCCCATTCCGTCTTAGTGTTGTCACTAGCCATGTTCTATCCATGCCTTACACTGGTCTTTTGGCTGGATGACTCCCTTGCCACCACGAAAGTGTTGGATATTTCCCTCTCCAATAATCTAGCCCACGTTCTTCATAACCATTGTTGACCAATCTCTTGAGCAAGACGATTATTTTAGCCAGGTTCTCATCTTCTTCCATATGCTCCTTCCCAATTCTGCTTTGGTTCGCCCAATGTTGCTAACTATGATTGAATCCTGCATCTAGCTCTAGCCATTCCTTCTCTAGATCATTTGCCCAAGTCCTGATCCATCGTTCTGCTCGGGTGATTTTTTATATAGTTTAATAATGTAGATTCTAATATATTACTATAACTACATTATAATATTATATTATAATATAATATAATATAATATAATATATATAATAATAATATTAAAAAGGCAATTGTGACATGGTGTGATGGTTAAGTTGTTGTGTTGTTATTCTTGCCATTTCATTGACACTAACATTGTACTTAATTAAACTTCGAATCTCACTAATTAAAAATAAAAAATACTTAAATGATAATAATCTTAAGCCCCTTCTCATACAACCAAAATGATTCTTTAACCATTATCAAACAAGAATTTCAAGAGTGCACCAAATTATTTTAAAAACATTTAGTTCCCTTAAATAACTACTACCATGCTCTGTAAAAGCCCTAAATTCATTCTAATTCTCAGTTATTCTTACTTTAAAAATAAAAGAATTTATAATTTTAACATATAAGAAAAGACACTGAGAATGCAATTTTTTCAATATCATAGAACTTGGCATATGTGAAATAATTCAACGAGGCCTCTACATGGGAAGCTAAAATGAATCCGTCGTGCATATCTTCTGATTGAAATGTTTACAGACAAGCTATACAATTGTTTTAACTTATTTACCTACATCAAGGAGAGCGTATATGGGAAGAGAACCAATCAGCAATAGATATGAATTTAAGCAGTAAAAACAAATCTCAAAACAGGCTAGCCATTTCCATGTTGGCCCTGGAGATAATATCTACTCAAGCAAGATTTAGTTCTTTGGTAAAAAGGTTAAGAAAAAACAAATCACTATAATAAAAATGGATATCTATTTTTTGATGTTGGATGAGGCAACCTTTGATGTTTTCATTATTACTATCAAAAGGGATAGATTTGAAGTGAGAGCCGTTGGAGAAGACGCTCATCTGGTTGGGGAAGATTTTGATACTAGACTACTTGATCATGTCACCAAAGAATTTGAAAGGAGGAATAAGAAGGTAAATGGAAGGAATTCCAAAGCACTTCACAGACACCGCACAACATGCGATAAGGCCAAAAGAACTATTTTTGTTGCTACGGAAACAATTGTTGAGATTGACTACCTCTGTGAAAGTCCAAATTTCTATTCCAAAATTAATAGAAAGGTGATAACAATGCTCTCTTCAACAAATGCATTGATGGTGTGAGACTGTGTTTTTAGCTGATGCACAAATGGCAGCAAATCAAATTGATGGTGTTGTTCTAGTTGGAGGCTCCACTTGGACTCCAAAGCTACAAGAATTGACTGAAGGGTTGTTTGGCTTGAAGAAGTTGTGCACAAGCGTCAATCAAGATGAAGCTATGGCTTCTTTGTTGGCCGGCCGATGTTCAGATGTACTTGTTCAAGATGTCACTCCTTTAAGGAGGTATCATGGGCGTTATAATTCCTATATAGAAAGTAACGACTTTCTCCACTGTGGCAAACTACCAAAAAGTTGTGTTAATGTCTATCTCTGAAGGTGAGAGAACCACTACAATGGACAATAATTTTCTAGGAAGATTTAATCTGTGAGTTTTGAAATAGATACGAATGGGATATTGGAGGTCTCGGCCAAAAACAGAGTAGCAGTTGAAAAGAGCATAATAATTGGAAAGGACAATTGTGGGCTAAGGATGGAATCAGTAAGAATGAAGTGCTTTGTCTTCAATCAAATGTTAACAATCAAAGAGAGGTTTCTACCTATTGGTTGGCAGAATGTTTGCGGTTGAAATGTTTTGCATATCTGTGTTATCTTAAATGGACCTTATTAAGTGAATCATTGGTTGATAAGAAAAAATTAGCAATGGAAATATTTGATAGTCATGCTCATAGAATACAACATGCAATTAAGATACTCTAAAAGTACAAAACACAATGGAATTTAAGTTATCTAGGTATTTTTACAATGTCCACTGTCCCTTTCCCTACAGCATAAGAAGCTAATATATTCTTGAAATACAAGGAAACAAGCTCATTGGTAGATTAGAAAAACTCAGCAATGGAAACAAGCTCATAGAATACAACTTGAAATATAACATTTTTACATTGTTCCTTGTCCGTTTGCCTAAAACACAACAACATAAAAACCTAATATATCGCTCCCTGCATTATTCGTTCTATAAATAAAAGAACATAAACAATTAAAACAAAAATGAAATCCAACTACCTTTGAGCTGTCAGATTTGGCTCGCATTCTTTACAATCAGTAATGTTTACATTGATATAGTTATTTCTTCTTTCAGGTCATATGCACATCCTTAAGAATGAATTGAGGTTTTAGATTTTAAGGGAGAGTTGAACCCTTAATTATTATTAGATTTGTTAGAATAATTATAGAAGGTATTTTAAAACAAAGAACATTGAAGAAGAAGACCGAAAAAGAGTAATGTTTTAGGTAGTAAAAATCGAGTCAAATGTTCACATTTGGTGGGATAAGGTTAAATGTGGTCTAAAATGTTAGAAGAAAATAATTATCTATGCATAAATAAAGAAAATAATTTATGAGAACTTAACTTTAAACTGATTTGCAAGAAGATATGGAAAAGATAATAGTTAGGTATCGCAATTGTCTGAATTTTTTAATCCAAGATGAGTTATATTTAACAAAGTATTCTTTAAACATGAGATGTTAAGTAGGGGAAAGAGAGAACTGATGATTAAATGTGTCAACAATGAACTACTAGTAAAATGGAAGATTCTTCAACAAGCATTTGATGGAGAGGAGTAATTCTTAGTGACCCAAATAATACTTATATTGGAAATCAAAGATAACTTATAATATTAGTTAAGGAGAATTAGTGATCCAAAAAATATTTGTATTAGAAATCAAAGATATTTATAATTATAGTGAAAGAGAATGGAAAAAAATGAGTCACTTAAATCAACATTGGGCTGGTCATCAAGTGGGTCAATAACTTGGTGGTAAAGTGTAATAACCTCTTAATATGCAACCAATTTTTATTTTTTTAAATCAGATCTTAATACAATCACATACTATTTTCCTGACTACACTAAAACGGCATAGAGATGATTGGAATACATTCGTAGTCTATAGGCCTACACAAGGAGATTTAAGTTAAGCATTTACAACCTGGTTGAGATTTTGCAATATTAATACATGATATGAATATGTAACAACAATAAGAGAACATGCAGAAATTCAAAACAATAGTTGGAAAAATTCCATTAATTTGTTCATGTTCATCATACAACCAACCAAAGGAGGTAAGACTATTCCAGTTATCCACCTGTTGTATCTCATAAGCCCTTTTGCATTCTTGCACCCTGGAATCCAAGTTTACATGTTAAAGCATTAGCCAAAATACTCTCTTCGTACTTATCATAGAAAGCATAATCTGAATTTGCAATGATTACCCATCAATTTTGTAGCATTATTAAGGAAATGTGAATAATGAAATGACATAATGAATAATACTCACCTGGGTACTACCTTAAGTAAGATAGCAGGAAGAAGGTGGTTGTTCACATCATAGAATCAGTCACCCCCCAGCCTCTAGAGTGCATGGTGAATTCTACCTTAAGGATAAGAATTCCCTATCCCAACCCACCAATGGACTCTAGGATCCACAAGAGAGAGATGATTGTTCATGCCAAAGCTTTTGGACTCATGTAACTACTGACCCATGATATCTAGCTTTCAAAAGGTCTTCTACTACTATATTGGCACAAATAGACCAAGAACCACGAGAATAAGAAAGAACTAGAACTAGCACCTAAAACAACCTGGTCTCTTGCTTAAACTTCAAACTGCACTAGTATGACTTTCCACTAATCTCAAAAACTATAGAATAGCAATTAATGGCATCCTTCACCTGCATGCTGCTGGCGATAGCCATTCAAAACTGAGAAGTGCCTAGCATTCTTCATCGGTATATCTAGGTGATAGCCTATTATCTTTGGATACCACCATACCACTCTACCTACATAGCACGTTTCTCCCTGACTAGTGTCAAGTTGGAGCATCGATAAGCTTATCTTCAAGCAGGTCATAGGATTTACAAGTCGGTGATCACCATGGAAGTAGTGGAACTACTAGGTTATAGGAGTAATGCATTCCTCCTACCTATGCCCTTGTAGAGCCCATACTCCAATCGTCATGTGTTGCTATAGAGGTCAGAAATTGTATCCAACTTGTTTTGTAAGTGGACTAAGCCATCCTAGAGCTAGATAAACAAGACCAACCCTATAGTCCACCTGACTATGATCTTTTCCTAAGACTTATGAAGTCTAGCTAGTATTAAGGGGGATTAACCAATTTCTCTAGCATAGAGAGACATTTTTATGTGGTTACCTAAACTTAGGAAGGAATTCACTCATAGATTTGTATATGTATTCCATCCAACCCTTATATAGACCAATAACTAGTTGAAATCTCTTGTCATCGCAAGGTCCTAGCATGTTCCTCTTCCCATAAATATTCATAGTGAGAATTTGACATTAATTCTACCTTGGTTGTTCGAGTTTCAGCCAACACCCCCATTCTACCTTGCTTGTCCTAGTTTCAGCCAACACCCCCATTCTACCTTGCTTGTCCCAGTTTCAACCAACATTCCCATTCTACCTTGGCTATCCCAATTTCGGCTAGACATAAAAATAGAAAAATAAAGTGTGACTAGTATATTTTTCCTTCCAACATTCAATAACAAAGACTCTTACTCTGCAATAACAACCAACAGTTTAACTTGCTAAGACAAGGAGAGGTCAAACTTGATTAAGTAAAGAATCACAAAAAGGTGAAATGCAATTCTAAACCCGATTTCATAGCCTATGGACCTTCATATTAGTTGTTTGCAGCTCTAACCTTCTCACAATAAAATTGACAGAGCTCTAACACTTATTCAAGTTATATGCAACAACTTGACAGCAATGAAGTATGATAATTGGATTCTAAGATATAAGCCAACTTAACATGAAACATTAAGAATTTGCAAGTGGGTTTTCTAGTTCTATTTCCCTAATATGTTTAACAAGTAGTATTACTTAGAATCCGAGATCATCCTAGATTGAGTTAAGCAGATTTCCATATCTAATGACTGTACATGTAAGTCAAAGAAGGCTATGGTGGTAGAAAACAATGTTTTACACCCTCATAATCACAAAAAATACTTTGGGTTGAGATGCAAGGTGTCAAAATCTCTTCTACAACCCCAAATCATACCCAAGCTAGCAAGAACAGATTTACCCACATACGAAAGTTCTAATGACATCATAAAAATACAATGAATACAACATTTAAAGGCAGATGCAGCAGTATAAAAAGGGAGATGCCCACTAAATGTGAGTGTTTGGAAGTATCCCATGCATCTCAAATTGTTGTGGCAATTATCTAAGCTCTGAGATCAATTTCCCTACACTTATTTGCTTCTTCCTCATCTAGTTTTTGGTAGAGACTAATATTCTGGCTAGGGTTTTTAAGGGAGAAACACACACCACAGTGATTGAATGCGCTACTTAAATTTTATTCAAACAAACAAGCTAAAACCTATGAGGAACAACAATATAAAACTATATTTAAACTTCATTTCCAAAACACAGCTGAAACTTATGATTTTATAAAGGGAACAACAATAAGATACTAAGTTAAGCTACTACTCCAACCCTACAAATGGAATCCTATGAGTTATAAAAGGAACAACAATAAAATAACCTATCCTAGGGTGATTATCAAGTCCCAACAGTAGGAAAATGGTGCTAAAATGTCCAAACTCAATCCAAACGCCTCCAAACCTAGGGTATCTCTTGCTCAAGCTTCCTTCTCCTTCCAAATGGTGATAAAAATTGCTCAAAACTTCTAGCAACTCCCTCTTTATTTTTTCCATGGCTCGTCCTTCTTGATGTCTCTTCCATTGCAAAAAATTATTAAAGGCATGGTCGCCTCTCTTTTTGTCTGTATGAGGGACGACTAGGTATTGAATGTTGGCCACCCTCCTTCATCTCCTGGTCATAGCTTGGCCCTTCAAAAACCTACGAGCTCCTAAGTTACCTTCATAACTTTTTTTAACTTATGCAATTTCTTTTTGCTCGTTCGCCTCTTCTCTTGGCATTTGATTTTATCCATTTACAATCTTAAACATTTTTATTTTATTTTACAATGTATCCAACCATTTCTTTTTTTTTAAATTACTTTGATGGCTCATAATAATTTAAATCAACACTATAGGCAATAATAATAATACTTATAATAAATAATTTATTTATTTAATAATTTAACACTCAATATAATAAGAATGGGCAACTAATATTTATAATTGATTTCCTAGATACATATTTAAATTCATAATGACATTCTAAGAACTGATAGGTGACGTCAACGATACCTATGGACTTGCAAATCCACAAATGAGATTGACTAGGTGTTGGATAAACATACCCATTACTACTTCAGACAACCTTAAGTTAAGCTAGAGTCTCAACAAGGATTTGGCATAACAATCATTTCTTCTTATTCTAGAATGTTTTAAAGTTAGATTTATAAAGATTGTAGATTTTGTACTATTTCAATTCTTCTTGAGTAGTTGGTAGAACCTTTCATTTTTTACTTGTATTTCAAATAAAATGCTCTATTAGAAAATGAGATACAATCAAACCAAAGATGGATTATTCATGAATTGGGTTGGTAGCTCAGTGGTAGAGCACCTTAGTAGTAAATGAGTGGTCCTAGATTCAAGTCCTAGTTGGTCCATGAAAAAGATAAACTATTGTATTAAAGCCAAGTTATTAGAGTCTAACTAGGCTAGGAGCCCTAAGCATGATTCACTACTAAGATGCTTTATGTCACATCCCCATATGAACCCATCCTAAGGTCTTGTAGTCCCAATGAAATTTGGACTAGAGGTGGGGACTTGAAATTTTAACTCTATGTGTGCATGTGTAAGTGCCTGTATGAGTGTGTATACTTAAGCGAATGAACTTTTAATGGTTGATAGTAATGTATGCATAATGAAAATATAGTTATGTTTCTCTTTTGATTAATATATAAATATATTTGACCATATTTTGACTAACCTAGACTAATCAAATTGTGAATGTTGTGAGGAACCATGTTTTGTGCGCAGGTGACAGGGTACATGGTGGAGTGGACTCTGTGGATCCATATCCTAAATCGTAGCATGTTTCGAAATAATTCTTTCCTTGTCATATTTCATATTAGTTTATATCAAAATGAGGTGTTATGTAATGTCATGTTTGTATTAAAGAAATAAATGATGGTAAAGAAATGTCATTCTAATTTAATAGACGAGAAATATATGGTAAAGAAATGGCATTCCAAAGCATCCTTGAATAACATTGTAAATAATAGTTACCACCCATCAAATCCAAGGGAGGAAGGTATGTAATTTTGAGCTTGTGAGTTGATGAAATAATCAATTGCAATCAATGCTTTCACTTAAATGATCAAATGGGGGTCTAATTAAATATATTATGAAGATCCCTTATTGACTTGTTTCACGAAAAAAAGAGTGGGTATAGACTCCAATTGGTAATTTGGTTTTAGATCTTTGATGAATAGTATCCAAAGTGCTCCATGTTAATTAAATGATTTGATCATGATCATGAAGCCATGGGAATATAGTACAATAAAATGATAATCTATTAATCTAGAGTTTCATATTTTATTTGACTTGGAGAGAATAAAAATCACACATCTTTGGGATATTTCAAGTAGTATTGGCCTCCCACAAAATTGTTACAGATTTATTTAATAGAGCAGTTAGAAAGAAAATTAGGAAAACTAGAATAAGAACTTAGGTAAACATGGTAGGAAAATATAACAGGAATTATTTTTTCTAGACCAAAATATATTTAAAAATGATTTTTTTTATGATTTATTAAGAAAAATGAAGGTTATGTACATGTTATTCTTCTTCTAATTTTTCAAATTTGAGAACTGTTAAATCTAGACTTCATACTCTTCTAATTTATTAGATGTTTTGAGTTTGTAAATTATTAATGTATGATCTGAAAACAAGAGAGTACATGAGTTGCATAAACATCATGTGTATATCTTCTAAATGAAATGTTTACAAACAAGCTATACATTTTTTTCAAATTATTTACCTACTTCAAGGCAAGTCTACAGGGAAGGAGAACCAATCAACAATAGATATGAATTTAAGCAGTTAAAACAAACTTTGTAGAAAGCTTGCCATTTCTATGTTATCCCCGGAGAAAAATAAATCATTATAATAAAAATGGAGGTTTATTAAATATGTGCTTGCTATGGGAACATTGTTGTATACTTTGAGTTTCAAATTATAACTATGTTATAAGCTAGGAAAAATAGGGGAGTGCACATGCTGCATGGCTAGCATTCACCACTTTGAAATGGATTGTTAAGGAAGACTAAATTAAAAGTAAATCAAATTCATCAATAAATTTTGTGAATTCATCAATAAAGTAAAAGTGCTTGGATTTCATATTTGTGTTTTCTTATAGGAATCAATGGTTGATAAGGAATAATTAGCAATGGAAATATTTTATAATCATCACATAATACAATACGCAATGGGATATTTTATACCATTTCCCCTATCCCTCTGAAACTGTTTCTAATTTTTATGAGCAACACAACAAATATTTCTGTAATGGCAACTTTTTAATAGTGGTAAGTGTTAGTGTAATTAATATTTAATTACACTTGCATAACTTTACTTAGGTAATATTTTAATTCCTAGGTTAATTATTCTCATCCTTATCTTGTTGAGCTATCTTGTTGCTCGAGATAAGATTAGGGTTATGCATACTTTTTTTTTATAAAGCAAATCATTCCCATGTAATTATGAATTCCTGAATAATAATATTTTGCACATCTTTTGCAAAGCTCTTGCTTTTTTTTATTTTCTCTTATGTGGAAGGTTTTTCTGGTTTGCATGTCTGATCTTGGTTTCTAACATGGTATCAGAGATTTGATTTTGCAACCCCTTCTCAGATTTTTGAGAAAATCATTGCAAAGTTCGTTCAGGATTCCTCGAGGCTATTATGCCTTGAGTTCATCTATGCAGCATTTTGGATGAGATCGGGCTTCACCATTGGATTTAGAGTGCTGAAAAAAGTCAATATTGGCTTTTATTTTCTAGATTTTGGCCATTGTTTGCCAGATCCATGAGGGTTTCAAGCTAGGAGATTTTTTGCAAGCTCTAGAGATAGCCAAATTTTTGGAGCATTTTGGGCACAAACGGAGGTCACCATCGTGTTCGCAACGGCCAAAAACCCTAAGATCGCCTTTCATTTCATTGATTTTGGAGAAGTTGGTCCAGAAGGAAAAACTTTTTTGCTAGGGAGGCTATATGGCCTCCCTAGCTCGCTTCCCGAGGCACAAAAAATGAAAAAAAATTTAAAAAATGAGTTTCTCATTTTTCATGCCAACACTCACAGTATTAAAGAATCCTGCCACCCAATGGCCACTAAGCGGCCACCAGGCGGTCGTTGACCTCCACCGCTCACCAACCGCCCAGCGCTCAGCCCCCGCAGGGCCCCTCCAGCCAACCGCCGGTCTTATGGGGGACCGGGCATTGTGTGCCCTAACCCTCGGCTAGCCCCTTTTGTACTCTGTCGGTCCTATGGAGAACCAGTGGTTCTGCCCCAACCCCCAGACTACCAGCCCTTGGTCATGCACAGGACCAGGGGCCGAATTTTTTTTAGCCCCCTGGGGACCCTACAAGTCTTATTGGGCATTTTGGAGCAACTTTCACTAAATCGGTTGTATTTTTTGTGTACGGTGTCCATTTTTCACAAACAAGGTATCGTTGGAAAGCTAATTCTGACACCGATCTAGTGGTGAAGTTTTTTTTACCATATTTTTCTCCAGATTTATTTTTCAGGTCCTTGAACTCAGATGATTTTTTTTTGCTTCGGAGGGCATATCTTTTGACTCGCTTATCCGTTTTTCACCATTCATGCGGCGTTGGAAAGCTGGTTTAGTTATCTACACAGATATGAGGTCTATTTTTTTTTTTTTTTATGCATGTTTAGCATTCTCTCCTTTTACAATCATTGGGTTATTGTAATAAATGAACTAAGATAAAGTTCCATCAGGGGGGTTTCTTGCATAATAATCTGATTAGAGTGTGCATGCACTTTGATCTTCATCTTGTTTTGATGGAAACTTGCATGGGTTATATCTGGTTTCTTAGTTTCTTTTGGCCACATTTTTTCTCTTGCTTGACACATATCAGATTCACATCGGTTCACACTTTAGATTGAGAGTTTATGGTTATTGATCTGCATTAGTTCAGATCCTTCTCAATTTGAGGGCCATGTTTTTATGGTTGATGTTCCAGAGTCTTTATGGTACTTGTTCCTATGGAAGAGTTTTATTATCAGTTTGGCATTGGCATCGAGATTCACGGTTTCCAGATTTTGTCATCATTTCATCTATTGTTGCTTCACAGATTCCAGGGTTGTTCCAGTTTGTGAGTTTTCCAGTTTTTCGTGGCATTGGGTCTGCTGTCGCATTATTGTGATTTTCCTTTGGTTTATTGTAGACAGAAGTATCTTTCCTTGCTTGTCATATTTTGGTTCCAGTGTTACTCCACAGTGTTCTTTCAATGCTTCTTTGTAGCAATCATCTCATTGTAGGGGGATTTTGTCCCATTGGGTTTTCCTTCTTTACCTCATTATTGCATTTGTACATGGGTACCTGATTAGGCCTTGTTGTCAGGACCCATTCATGCTTTCTTGCATTCATCTTAGTTTTATGAATTCCTGAATAATAATATTTTGCACATCTTTTGCAAAGCTCTTGCTTTTTCTGATTTTCTCTTCTATGGAAGGCTTTTCTGGTTTGCATGTCTGATCTTGGTTTCTAACAGTAAGAGACTTAAAAATCCATGGAATTATAGATTAGGAATAAGATATGTCCATAAGTATTTTATAAATGGACTTCAAATCGAAAGCCAAATTGAGAGGGCATACACACTTATTGGGATTCTCACAATTTATTTGTCATACCTCCATGTTAAGGCACCTAAAAGCAAGGTCGTGTTAACTAGGGACCCACCTTTAACTATAACATTATATGATAGCTTTTGGTTTAGAGATGAAAATGATAATATGTCTGGTTCCACTGACACCTTGATTCCGGAGGGTGTAGTTACAATAGCTTTGTATGTACTTTCCGCAACTCCTACATAAGTAACAGTTCTCAAAAATTTAGCTTTAAACAATTTTCCTGGGGTAGTAACAACCATTATTGAAGGGTAGTTTAATTTTTGTGCTCCATTTTTAGATTTGTTTGCAAGGTTGCAACTACTGAAGTCTCTTGTCAACAAACACAAAGTGGTATCATTGTAACCTTCCCTACAAAGCATATTGATGTACTCAATCTACACCTATGTCATAAAAAATCCTTGAATCGACTACCTTCATTGGATTAATTTGGCCAGCATACCCAAGTTCTGCATCCGCATTCCTAGGCAACATTTCATCCATTACAAATGTTGCATCGCATATTAAACTATTACGGATTTGGTTTTGCACAAAACTAGTTTTTGGATTTTCTATGTAACTAAATTGTTACAAAAATTCTTTATTTAGAAGAGATATTGAAACAATTGAATACCTATAGTCATGAGAGCTGACTTTACAATGGTAGGAGACCAATTCTGATGATAATACTTAACAAACCCTATAGCTCTTGCAACGTGAGGGTGTGAGATGGATGTTCCAGATATCATATTGAAGTTGGAAAAACTTGTGTCTTCTGGATAGCCTGTAAGCGATACATTTTTGGCCCAAGATGCCATTGGATGAAACCAACAATTGAAACCAATGGAGGTGACATATTTGAAGTGCCTAAGTGGAAAGGTAAATGAAGGGAAACTAAATACTAAGCAAAGTCTTGGTCAACAAGCACCAACAAAAGTAAATGCAAGTCATGAGGTGACTGATTACAATCACCAATAAAAAGAAAACAAATATATAAGTTGAAAATGCATTATGACGCCTCTAAGGAATTACTTGTAAAAAATAAAGACAAGAGTCAGTGGAATTCTTGTGAAGAAATCAAGGCAAACACAATTGAAGAGCTAAAGAGTGAGCTTACTTAAAGAAAAGCATCAAGTGGGAACTGTGAAAAATCATGTATTCAATTAGCCAAAGAAAAGGATAAGTTGGAAAATAATTTGAAAGAATGTAATTGGTAAAAAATGAGCTAAATCAAGCAAGACTGAAGCAATTAAGTTCTCACAAGAGGCAATTAATTTTATTCTATCCACAAAAATAACAGATGAAGAAAGATGGTCATTTTTGCAATCAATATCATCTACAGGCACTAGTGAGAATAGTCCTAGTACCCTTGAAGATCTCTCAGATGTTTTTCATTGCAACAAAGCCACTCAAGATCAAGTACAAAGAGCATTGCAACCTCTTATTGTAAAACACACCCCATGGCATGGCCTTCTCAAAGCTCCCTTCCCTGCCCTGCCACATTTCTCCAGTTATTATGTGAAGTGTGAAAGATTCCCTTGTGATGGAAATTGAAATCAAAATTCCTCCTACACATTGTCATGCACCAAAGACTTAAAATTAGATTTGATGGACTAGACTACGAGCAACAATAAATTTTTATAGACATTTTTGTTCGCAAATTGAGGAATATTGCCCTACAAATGTGGGAGGATGCAGCATATTGCACAACGCTAAATCACCCTAGAAAGCATGGAAAGTATTGGAGATAGAGATGGAGAAAGAAGATTGAGGAAATATTATATAGAAAATATTAGGAAGGTGATAATATGGTTGAGGAGTCTCCTAAAATACCTTCAATACCGGAATTGAAGCATTTTTACTATGAGGTAATGATTACGTATCACTCTCACAACAATGATCATTTAGAAATCTACCACAACTATAAATCAATTTATGAAATAATCGCAGTGAAGGAAGACCCATCTTTGTGGATTCTCATATTGATAAAATGATATCAAGACTTATGTTTTGATGAGTTTGGGGGAAAATAAGCTTTTAGTGGCTGAAAGTGTTGCAAAAGTAACCACATCAGATTCGACTAGTACCATAGTTATGGAGTTTACATTTCTTGTAGATGGAATGGGTCATTGTTAACTAAAGAAGTGAATTGCATAATTGGCTCTTAACATTATCCTACATTTATTATGTAAGTAACAAAGATCAACAAATTTGACTCTATTCTAAGGAGGTGTAGACTAAACAATGGGTGCTCAACATTAAAGACACCAATGGGAGGTAACGCATTGTTTCTGATAAGAAAAGAAAGAACTTGCAAATGCTTCTCTTCCATTACACGATAGCGAGGAGTCCTCCACCATTGCACATATTGCAAATTATCTACAAATTTAGGGCAGTTTTGGTATCAGAGTTGACATCCTTCCTCAGTCGCTTATGTAATGGAATCTGGTTTTAGTTATCAATACAAACTTGCTTTACTCTTATTCTATTGTCTTTGTATTTTGGCAATCCTATATACATTGTTTAGTCTAGTTTTCTCGTAATACTCCTTTTGCATACATTGTGTCTGGTTTTTTGTATCTTTTGGTGTTTCTCTTTGCCTCTATTTTACCTTCTCTTTCCTTCAAAAGTAGCCTGGGGAGAGTCCGTAATTGATTTTCTGAGTAAGTCCTACTTTAAGCTGAGTTGTGGCATTTAGGGTGTGTAAGTGCAAGAGTTTGAGTCGACCAATCACCATCGGTTGATGTTTTTTGAAGATGGATCGAGGAAAGAAACCTGCAATGATCGATAACCAACAAGATTTCAGAAATGACAGAAATGCACAAATCTTACATACTACTTTACTCAAACTGATGTAACTCTAGCTCATAATGAAGATATAGAATTTGCAAGTGTGTCCTCTTCCGATTCTAGTAAACCATCTAATATTTATCCTGATTGCAAAAGTGTGATTTCCTATCAGTCCAAAAAACTCTATAAAGTCATCGAACTTCAATATACTATCACTAATGGTCTTACATGACAAATTCATCTATTTTTTGGCACTGAAGTCAAACAATTAACTCAAATGGCCTGGTCTAGTACTAAAGCTTACCAATACATGCACCTATCTTGGGTACATATAGGTATTGAAGGTCATTACCATCAAAGTCTACCTGTTAATATTTTAATGCTTCTATATGACAATAGACATGTCAAGAAAACATATGCTATCTTAGGATTTGTCAGTGATACAATGGCCTACGGTCCTGTCCAAATGGATGTAGCCTTGAACTACTTTTCCAACCTTCATGACATCAATCTTAGTGAAGTCCTATCTTTTGATTTCCTCACAGAACACCTTGAAATGAAGAATGGATATGTTGATCATTCCCTATATTTCTTTGTTCATTACCGATTGTTTAATACAACCATGCCTTTCATGGATGACCTGCGAGTTAGGTTACCTAGGGATGAATAATTCAGTATTGTTTGGAATACCTCCAGTAATTTTGGTCAGATTTGTGCACCTATACAAGTCCGCTTTAAGGATATCAAATTGCCTAAGAAATGGGCAATAGAATTGTTTGAAAAGGATTTTGAGAAATCTAAGCCTCTACAACTCCAAGGATTAAGTATTGAAGAACAAGGTGACAAAGTTGTCATCAATTTATCCACACCTAGATCTTCCTTTTCGCTACCACAAGCATCTCCTACCTTTAGTCAATCTGACTCTATGTCTAGCTTTCGCACAACACCTACATTTGCACCTGTAGAACTTGCTAAACGACATTGGTCAGCATCACCACCTTGTCTCACACCTGATGCGAATATGTTTAACTATGATGTGGAATGTGGATGTATAAATTATCATATGGATTATACTTCTAAAGCACATGTTGCTTGTCGTAAATCCATAGCCAAAGCTCAATGTCCTGTTGTCATTAATCCACTCCGTTGTGACTCTTTTAGTACTCATGTTACCTCTTTTCAAGATATACCTCAACCCCAACCTACTCGACCTTCTATCACATAGCGTATACCATGTCAACACCCTCACTTTCCCAAATTAGAACATGGTTTATTACAATGTGACAATTGCTCTTACGTGTTTAATCCACCTTGTAATATTCACATGATGTCTAATTGTTCAGTATCTTTTCTTGAACTTGGTTTATCCAATAATGATGATATTGAGAGAACAACCCCTGCTAGTACTTCAGTTATTTCCAGAATAATCCCTCATTTTTAGGATTTCCTTCTTGTTGATGATACTAATCAATTTGTGATCCCTTACTGGGCACAACATGTAAAGGTTGTCTCTAGTCATGATATTTCTTCACAATCTAAATTGCTTAATTGGGCTAATCTTTTCCACCGCAAATAGTTACTCCTTTCTCACGACATTTGCCTTTCCCAACAACTTGAAGAAAATAAAACTACTCAGCATCGCACTGCTAGCCTTTCTAATGTGCATGAATTACTTTCTTGTCTTATTGCCATTGAAAACTCCCTTCTCAGTTTTGATTCTATTCAACTTCACTCCTAGTGTGATCAACTTACTACTGATTATTGCTCTTTCCGCACACAAGCTGAAGCATGGTGGGAAACACAGCAAAAATCCAACTCTAAGCAACAACAATCTCTTTCTGAGATTAAAACTATTCAAGCAACATATACAATAGCCATTCAGGTTGTTCATAACACTTCCAACATTGTTCACAATCTTGTGAATAGTATTCACAATGCAACTGTTTGCATTGAAAGTAACCAAGATACCCAGCATACATCAGTTACTAATGTTTTGAGTAATATACAACATTTAGTCCTTTCAGAAGCCAGTAATCTCCAGAACTGTATATCTCACCTAGCTAGCCAACCTCTATATCTAAACTTTTCTACAAGTGCTTCATCCTTTCAGCAAATATAGCATACTACTCCTAGTTTTAGTCAACCTGTTATTCAGTCTACTCCTAAGCTTAAAACTTGGGATCTTGTTCTCACTGAAGAAAAACTTGTTGTTAAACCAAAGCTTGAAAGTTCAGCACAACCTAAAACGAAAATGAACATGGCTAGAAGTTCCACTTCAGATTCTTCACCATTGAAGAATATTTATGAAGACATCCAAAAGATTAAAGGTACATCTAACTCTTGGATAGATTTTGATACCTTCCATCCCATCCATAATATGAAGCATGTTGAAGCTCTCCATGCTTGGGTTACCAATCAAATTGGAACCAATCCAACTGTCAATCTGAAGCAAATTATCTTGCAAGCTCTCAATGTAATGATTGGTGTAGCACGTCACACTTGGGATAATCTTGATCCTCAATATCAAGATGATGTTTTAAATGGTGGTCTTGATGCTATTTGTAATCAACTAGTCACTATGTTGTTGGCAACCCCAACAGTATTTGTCAAAAGACATACAACAAATATTGTAATGATCAGTATCAGAACTTCTACTACAGTGACCCTTCTCCAGCTGACATTCCTGGTCTCTATTATAATTTTCTCCAGTATTTTCCTAAGATTGATGATTTGTATATTAATAGAGTGATTGACAATTTGTTTCATAGTTAGAGGGATCTAGTAGAAGTACCCTTTCCATAGTGTTGCGCCTACATCAAAGAAATCAATGAAGAATATGCCAAAATCATATTACTCACAAAGAAGAAAAAAGAGTTTTCCATCTTTTATCTGCAACAGCCTACAAAGCAATAACAAAAATTTATGGATGTGATGATTTCAATCCTCATAAAAATCACAAAAAGCATAGTAAACATTCTAGTAAATATAGAAAGCACAAGCATCTAGAATGCAATCTTGACACCCCACGGAAGCATAAATCCCGCAGTCACCAGAAAAGAAAGCCTTTCAAGAAAGGTTTTTTTTCATCAAAAGAAATTCAATCACCAAAAAGGTAAATCCTTACACCTACATGTTATATCTGTAAAGGTGATCATTATGCTAACAAATTCCCCAAGTGTGATTCTGCTAAAGGCAAAGCCAAAGTTCGTATGATACAAGAAGAACTTTGTCTTAAAGATGAGAATGAATAGGATTATATCTATGATTATCCCTCTTAGTCAGATGATGTCCCTGAAGATAGTGCCATTGATCCTGTTGATACACTTTCTAAGAAATTAGAATACTCTGATGTACCAGAAGCTATGGATACTAGTTCTAGTTCTAGCTCTTCCTCTTCATCCACATCTTTTGTGTATTCCCCTTCCTCAGAAATCTCCTTCTTTTGTCATATGGTCTAGATCAAGCCTAAAGCTCCTAGCTTATATTACACATCACCTACCCTCCAATTAGCATCACTTGATGAGAAAATTCAGCAACTTGAAAATGAATTGCACTTAGTACCTCCTACTCAAGGCACCTAGAAACTTCGTAAAGAATGTCTTCACTAGCTCTACCACAAAAAGCAATATATTGGTTCTAATCAGCCATGGAATAACTACTCTATTCCTGCTCCTGCTTCAATTTCTAGTTCTTGTCCTCCTTAAGATATCGGTTAAGCCTCTCGTCATTCTTGGCAACATGCTCGCATTTAACTCCTCGAGAAAGTTATATCTCAAGCTCAGTTTGAACTCTCTGCCCTTACTGATGAAGAACAACAAGATCTGGTCACCTCCACTATCCAGCAAAGCCTTGAACTTGACAGTCCCATCTCCATCATGACCTCCTTTTCATCCTCCATGATTTGACCGTCGCAACAATAATCCCTTCTAGTGATTTCCACTGAAGGTTTTCCTAGTGATGAAGATGAAGCAACTAAAGAACCAGAAGAAACAATTGGTACAATTGAACAACAATGACAAGAAGATGATCCATTCTACTCCACCTACTGAATGGTTCAAAAATCAACAATTTGCCCAGGTATGACACTTGAAGTCCACTTTTAGAACTATAAGAAGTATCCTCTTCACTTCCTTATGGATACTGGTGCAAATGCAAATCTTGCATGTTTCAATTTTTTTCCACATGACCAATGGATTAAAGCCACCACTACCATGCATTTTGGTAAAGGTCAGCATGTTTCCCAATTTTTTTGTATTTATCCAATAAAACTACCTAACCATAGCATTCACCAAGTCAAATTTGTCCATTTAGAATTAGATGGTTATGATGGTCTTATAGGTATGAATAACTTGCAAACATGGGACCCTGTTACTATTCATAAGGATCATATATCCTTCAAATATGACTCCTATAAAGTTCCTCACCTATATAAAGAACAATGTAGAACTACAAAAATTCAGTGAGTCAGTCAAAAAGGTTGATAACCGTGTTTGGTTCACCAAGCAACAAGAAATTGTCCAACAACCTTTATAATCCCTTGTCTCACAATTCTAGTCAATCCTCACTAAGGATTTATCCAAGAGTCAATAAACAATGACTTGCAGTCTACCTCTTGTCAAAAACTCCACTAGAAAAGAACAACGTCCACACACAAAAGGAAATTATTTTCCCTTTGATAAGGAAGAATTGGTCATCCTCAATAAGGAAATTGAAGATCTACTCCAATTAGGTTTCATCTCACCATCATCCTCTCCATTCAGTTGTCATGCTATATATGTCAAGAAAAAGGATGAACATGGTAATGTCACTCTCGAAAAAAGATTTGTCATAAATTATAAGCCCTTGAATATTTGTCTTGAATACAATTAGTATCCTCTGACATCCATGGATCATATTTGGTGCAACATTCAAGGATCCAATGTATATTCTAAGTTTGATCTCTCGAGAGGTTTCTAGAAAATCAAGGTAATTCTTGAAGATCAGTATAGGACGGCATTTTCAATTCCTCAAGGTCTTTACCAGTGGACAGTTCTGCCTTTTGGCATCAAAACAACTCCATCAATTTTCCAGCAACATATGGATAATATTTTCATTAAATGCGCTAAATTTATTATTCCATATATTGATGACATTCTGATTTTCAGCCAATGTCCAAAAACACATATTGAGCATCTACAAAGGTTTCTCCAACTTTTCCAAGAACATGGATTACTCTTAAATCCATCCAAATGACATTTTTCTGAATTTGAGATCATCTTTATTCGTGTCAAGCTTCTCGCTCATGGACAGATGGATGCCCAAGAACACATCCTTAAATGGATAAAGAATATAGAAGTAACTGACAAGGAAACTCTTCAACATTTTCTTGGTTTAGTTAATTATATTTTTGGGTTTTATGCTAATATGGTTTCATATCGTCTCATTCTCAACAAGTTGCTTCGAGTTGATGCTCCTAAATGGACCATGGTGAATAATCAGGCAATCCAACATATCAAGGATAAATGTACCACTTTTCCACCTCTTTCTCTACCTAGAACCAGGTACAAAATTGTTGAAACCGTTGCTAGTAATCAACATTAGGCCGGTATTCTCAAAGAATTCCATGGAGATAAAGAAATGATTGTTCATTACACTTCTAGTAGTTTCTATGGCACACAACTCAATTACCACAACACACATAAAGAGATCCTTGTTGTTATTAATTCTTTTAAGAAGTTTCAGTTGTTTATTACTGACAAGCATTTCTTGCTTCACACAGATTTACAACATTTAAAAGGATTCTTTAAAAACTCCTCGAAAGACAAAAAAATTTGTGGTCACCTAGCTAGATGGGCTCAATTTCTAGATCTATTCCATTTCGAAGATGAACACATTCCAGGGAAGAAGAATTTTCATGTTGACTTCCTTACCAATCATACAAAAATTCTTGCCATCAAAAGAAATTCTTGAATGGAATTCATATCTTCGACAACTTGAGATTCAAAGTGAGATTGCCAAACATAATCTCCTTCAACATGAGATTATCAGTTGGTTACCAATTCAGATGATACCAAGGTTTAACTTTTACTGTATTCCATACGAGGAAGAAAGTAACACCCTCTGCATGCATAATCCACACCCCTATCATATTTTGTATACCAGGAAAATGTTTGATGACAATTGGCAAAACATAATTCTTAATTGGTTTAACCAGTTGATCAAAATGCATGATCATGGTTATGGACAAATGTTTCAGTTTCAACTTACTTGAGATTACAACTTTCCTCCTTATGAAGATCTCAAGAGTCGAACTCTCAAACAAATTCTACAAACCATTGGACGTCATGGATACTACTTGCCTAAAACTCCTGGAGCACATATTAGAAACTTGCTCATAACTACTTTCCTTGGTGGTTCCAATATGATGTTTTTGAAGCTCATAGAATTGTCAAACATACAACCAACATATACTGGCATAATGAAATTACTAATGATGAAGACATTCTAATGCCCAACCAAACAATAATGAATTCTTCCATGATTACTACAACACTTCTGAAGAATCCAACTCACTAGCTTCATAACACTATTCGCCATCTCATTTGCTCTCAGATCCTGATCCTGTTGATGATCGTGGTCTCACTATGCAGAGACGCAGATGCCACCTCATGATCAAAGTTGTAACTCATGTTAAAAGTTGATATGAGTCTGTCGCCCTCGCGGATTGGGGCAGGGCGAGTTGTATTTTCAGCCATAGCACAAGACTGACAGGTCCCCATCTTGATTGCTCATCAAAGAGCGAGTTTTTAAATACATTCTCAAGACTATTACAGATGAGACTGCAAAAATATTCCCATCTACGTGCCACATTCCTATGGTCAGATCTCAAAAATTATACATTTTTGCAAGTTAAAGATCAACCTTGGTGAATATATATAAGATAGCCAAAGTTGTCTTACATTGCATCGTGTATTACAACACTACGAGTGAGTCCTTAAGAAAGGTTTTGAGTCTTAGGAAATCCTGAGTATCCTCTTTGCTTTGTAACTTTGGTTGATCCTTACAAATGAGAAATAGGTTTTAGGGTTTTATATTTGGAGAAATGAGTCAACATGATATTTCTTCATAATCTAAATTGCTTAATTGGGCTAATCTAAAACCCTAAAACATGTTTCTCATTTGCAAGGATCAATCAAAGTTGCAAAGTAAAGAGGATACTCAGGATTTCCTAAGACTCAAGACCTTTCTTAAGGACTAACTCACAGTGTTGTAATACATGATGCAATGCAAGGCGGCTTTGGCTATCTTATACAGATTCACCAAGGTTGATCTTTAACCTACAAAGATGTATAATTTTTTATATTTGACTATAGGAAGGTGACATGCAAACAAGAATATTTTCGTAGTCTCGTCTGTAACAGTGCGAGAACGTGAACAAAAGAAATATTTGACAGAAAATCGAGATGGGGACTTGCAATCTCAAAGTAAGGTTGCTTTACAACTGAAAGAAAATACAACAAAGCATCTTTGATCACAAGGATGATGACTCGTCTCAACTTTAATGTAGTGGAGTTACGGCTTTTGATCACGAGTGAGCATCTCATGCCTACTTTATCATAGTGGGATTACGATCATGTCAGATCACTCAGATGTAGAGCGAGTAGGATCTGACTCGAATGAATAGTGTTTTGAAGCTGGTAAGTTGGATTCTTTAGAAGTGCCATAGTAGTCATGGAAGAATTCATTATCTTCTAGCTGGGAATTAGGAATGTCTTCATCATTAGTAATTTCATTATGCCAATACATGTTGGTTGTATGTTTGACAATTTTGTGAGCTCTAGAAACACCATATTGGAACCACCAAGGAAAGTGGTTATGAGCAAGTTTTCTGATACGTGCTCCAAGAGTTTTGGACAGGTAGTACCCATGAGGTCCAATGGTTTGTAGAAGTTGTTCAAAATTTTGACTCTTGATATCTTTATAAGGAGGAAAGAAAATTGTAATCTCAAGCAAGTTGAAACTAAAACATTTGTCCATGACCATGATCCTGCATTTTGGTCAATTGATTAAACCAATTAAGAATTCTATTTTTCCAACTATTATCAAACATTTTCATGCTATACAAAATATGATAGGGGCAAGGATTACACATGCAAAGTTTGTTAATTTCTTCCTCGTATGGAATATGATAGGAGTTAAACCTTGGTACTGTTTGAATTGGTAACCAACTAATAATCTCATGTTGAAGGAGATTATGTTTGGAAAGCTCACTTTGAATCTTAAGTTGTCGAAGATATGAATTCCATTTAGGAATTTCTTTTGATGGCAGGACTTCCTGTATGTTAGTAGAAATAGAACTAACAATCTGAATGTTAATAGAGGATTGAAAACCTTCTCTAGTAAGGAAGTCAGCATTGTTGGAAATTGTGCCTCAACTTGCTAGCTTGTATCTCTGTTAAAGACTTGGCAGATTTACCCTTTGTTGGTCTTCTTTATCAGCCTATCACCCAAATCCTGAACCTTGGAACCTTGTCGCACAATTCAAAAGTTTCTTAACTTCCTGACTGGTCAATCTCCTTCAATGTCACAGTGTTTGGGATTTTCCTAACCTACTGTGGAAGTTGTAAGTTTGTGTTTTCTCTGATTGAGCGACAAGTCAACGGATGTGGGGACTACTTGGAATTCTGGGAGACTTGTTGAGAATATTGTAGATTCCCAGCTTGATTCTCCAGAAATGCACAAGCAGTGAATGCGTGTCATGGTGGAGACCACAAGGAATGACCAATATTTTGGTGTGTTGGTCAAATGTGGTGTACGAGTAAGTTGGTAATAAAAGGAATAACACATGGATACCTAAAGTCTTCGGGCTTTTATTTATAAACTAATGACTACTAATATTCCGCGTCAATGTGGGATATTGTCGATGGTTGAGCTTCTTGGAAGTCCTAGCGATAGCGATGGTCTTGCTGATAGTTCTGTAATGGACATCAGTGAGAAGTCTTGCCGATAGAGTTGGTTTGGCCGATGTTTTTGCATTCGGTGTGATTTCTTACTGATGGAAAGTTGGTTGTCTTGTGATATCGGGGAGACTTGATTTGTTATCAGTCTGAATTTTTAGGGTGTTGTCGATACCTTTGGTCTTTCCAATAGCTATGTGAACAAACATTTTGTCATTGGGGAGATACGCTCTGGTGTCTCACTGACATGCGATACAATTGAACTTTTTTGACCGAACATCTATCCTACTTGGTGTGTTCTGAGCCAATGAGAGAAGCGGAATGTGAACCGTTGGAATTTGAACAATTGCAACTATTCTGTTGTGGAAAACGAACAAGTCGTGAGTAGAATGGATTACATTCTGCAATGGTTGATGATGAGAGATTTTTGAGATAACAAAAGGGTTGCTCGACTGAACACGGATTGATCTGAGTGGGTTCATTGTATGCTTCTGAGAGCATTGTAAGATTGCTATTTTGTACAATATTGATCAGTGAATGTTGCTATTGTAAATTGACATCAGAAAGTTAAGTCTGATCTCTATATGTAATTTTCCTTATTGTAATACAAAGAGGCTTTTCTTGGTGTGGTGGGTTTTTCTCCTGTAAGGGTTTTACCACGTAAATATGGTGTCCAATTGTGTATGTGTTCATTTCTCTTTTCTGTTATTCTTTTCATGTGCATCTTATTGGACTGTAATTGCAAAATTTAAAGTCATATCTGCATTCTTCCCTGAGGTTTTAGTGTTAGGAGAGTTTGTTCCGTACCTAAGCTTTCCTTACAAGCATGAACATTCTTCTTCCCTGGAATATGTTCATGTTCGAAATGGAAGAGATCCAGAAATTGAGCCCATCTGGCTAGGTACCCCTATCATATTTTGTATAGCATGAAAATGTTTGATGACAGTTGGAAAAATAGAATTCTTAATTGGTTTAATCAGTTGATCAAAATGCAGGATCATGGTTATGGACAAATGTTTCAGTTTCAACTTGCTCGAGATTACAACTTTCCTCCTTATGAATATCTCAAGAGTCAAACTCTCAAACAACTTCTACAAACCATTGGACCTCATGGGTACTACTTGCTTGAAACTCCTGGAGCATGTATCAAAAAACTTTCTCATAACCACTTTCCTTGGTGGTTCCAATATGATGTTTATGAACCTCACAGAATTGTCAAACATACAACCAACATTTACTGGCATAATGAAATTACTAATGATGAAGACATTCCTAATGCCCAACCAGAAGATAATGAATTCTTCCATGACTACTACGACACTTCTGAAGAATGCAGCTCACCAGCTTCAAAACACTATTCAGCCGAGTCAAATCCTACTCACTTTGCATATGAGTGATCTGACATGATTGTAAGCCCACTATGATAAAGTAGGCATGAGATGCTCACTCGTGATCAAAAGTCGTAACTCCACTACATTAAAGTTGAGACAAGTCATCATCCTCGTGATCAAAGATGCTTTGTCTTATTTTCTTTCGGCTATAAAGCAACCGCACTTCAAGATTGTGGGTCCCCATCTCAATTGTCTGTCAAATATTTCTTTTGTTCACATTCTCGCACTGTTATAGACAAGACTACAAAAATATTCTCATCTATATTCCGCCTTCTATGGTCGGATCTCAAAAATTATACATCTTTGCAGGTTAAAAATTAGCCTTGGTGAATCTATATAAGATAGCCAAATCCATCTTGCATTGCATCATGTATTACAACACTGCGAGTGAGTCCTTAAGAAAGGTCTTGAGTCTTAGGAAATCCTGAGTATCCTCTTTGCTTTGCAACTTATGTTGATCCTTGCAAATGAGAAACGGGTTTTAGGGTTTTATATTTGGAGAAACGGGTCAACATGATATTTCTTCACAATCTAAATTGCTTAATTAGAATAATCTAAAACCCTAAAACCCATTTCTTGAAATATAAAACCCTAAAACCCATTTCTCATTTGCAAGGATCAACCGAAGTTGCAAACCAAAGAGGATATTCAGGATTTCCTAAGACTTAACATGTTTCTTAAGGACTCACTCACAGTGTTATAATACATGATGCAATGCAAGGCAGCTTTGGCTATCTTATATAGATTCACCAAGGCTAATCGTTAACCCACAAAGATGTATAATTTTTGAGATCCGACCATAGGAAGGTGACACACAGACGGGAATATTTATGTAGTCTCATCTGTAACAGTGTGAGAAAGTGAACGAAAGAAATTATCGACAAACAATCAAGATGAGGACCCGCAATCTCGAAGTAAGGTTGCTTTACAACCAAAAGAAAATACAACAAAGCATCTTTGACCATGAGGATGATGACTCATCATGACTTTAACGTAGTGGAGTTACAGCTTTTGATCATGAGTGAGCATCTCGTGCCTACTTTCTCATGGTGGGCTTACGATCATGTCAGATCACTCAAATGCAGAGTGAGTAGGATCTAACTCGACTGAATAGTGTTCTAAAGCTAGTGAGTTGGATTATTCAGACATTCCATAGTAGTCATGGAAGAATTCATTATCTTCTGGCTGGGCATTAGGAATATTTTCATCATTAGTAATTTAATTATGCCAGTATATGTTGGTTGTATGTTTGACAATTTCGTGAGCTTTAGAAACATCATATTGGAACCACCAAGGAAAGTGGTTATGAGAAAGTTTTCTAATACGTGCTCTAGGAGGTTCAAACAGGTAGTACCCATGAGGTCCAATGGTTTGTAGAAGTTGTTCGAGAGTTCGACTCCTGAGATCCTCATAAAGAGGAAAGTTATAATCTCGAGCAAGTTGAAACTGAAAAATTTGTCCATGACCATGATCCTACATTTTAATCAACTGATTAAACCAATTAAGAATTCTATTTTTCCAACTGTCATCAAAAATTTTCATGCTATACAAAATATGATAGGGGCAAGGATTATGCATGCAAAGGTTGTTAATTTATTCCTCGTATGGAATACAATAGAATTTAAACCTTGGTACTGTCTGAATTGGTAACCAATTGATAATCTCATGTTGAAGGAGATTATGTTTGTAAATCTCACTTTGAATCTCAAGTTGTCGAAGATATGAATTCCATTCAGAAATTTCTTTTGATGGCAGGACTTCCTATATGCTAGTAGGAACAAAACTAACAATCTGAATGTTAACAGAGGATTGAAAACCTTCTCTGGTAAGGAAGTCAACATGAACATTCTTCTTCCCTAGAATGTGTTCATGTTTGAAATAGAAGAGATCCAAAAATTGAGCCCATCTGGCTAGGCGACCACATAAAGTTGTCTATCAAGGATTTTTTAAAGAATCCTTTGAAATTTTGTAAATCTGTGTGAAGCAAGAAAGGTTTGTCAGCAATAAACAACTAAAGCTTCTTAAAAAAATTGATGACAACAAGGATCTCTTTATGTGTTATTTGGTAATTGAGTTGTGCACCAGAGAAACTACCAGAGGCGTATTGAACAATCGTTTCTTTATCTCCATGGCGTTCTTTGAGAATACCGACCCAATGCTAATTACTTGCATTGGTTTCAACAATTTTGTACCTGGGTCTAGGTAGAGAAAGAGATGGAAAAGTGGCACATTTATCCTTGATATGTTGGATTACCTAATTATGCATAGTGGTCCATTCGGGAGCATCAACTCGAAGCAGCTTGTTGAGAATGAGATGATTTGCAGCCATATTAGCATAAACCTAGAAATATAATTAACTAAACCAAGAAAACGTTGAAGAGTTTCCTTGTCAATTACTTCCATATTCTATATTCTTTTAAGGATGTGTTCTTGGGCTTCCATCTGTCCATAAGTGAGAAGCTTGACACCAATAAAGATGATCTCAGATTGAGAAAAATGGCATTTGGATGGATTTAGGAGTAATCCATGTTCTTGACAAAGTTGGAGAAACTTTTGTACATGCTCAATATGTGTTTTTGGACATTGGCTGAAAATTAGAACGTCATCAATATATGGAATAATAAATTTAGCATATTTTCTGAAAATATTATCCATGTGTTGTTGGAAAATTGATGGAGTTGTTTTGATGCCAAAATATAGAACTATCCACTGGTAAAGACCTTGAGGAATTGAAAATACGGTCTTATACTGATCTTCAGGAATTACCTTGATTTGTTAGAAACCTCTTGAGAGATCAAACTTAGAATATACATTGGATCCTTGAATGTTGCACCAAATATGATCCATGGATGGTAGAGGATATTGATTGTCTTCAAGACAAACATTTAGGGGCTTATAATTTATGAAAAAAAAAAATTCGAGAGTGACATTACCATGTTCATCTTTTTTCTTGACAATTGAATGGAGAGGATGATGGTGAGATGAAACCTAATTGGGGTATGTGTAGGATCATCATGGAAAAAATAGGCCCTTAGGTGGCAAAAAATTCAGAAAAATCAGAGCTAGGCAACTTGATGTAAAAATTTGAATAAGTTATCTATATTATTTCAAAAATATGTAAGAATATAATTTGTAGCAAATTGAATTTAGTTTCTAAACTACTAGGTTTTTTTTTTTTTAAATCTATTTGGTGAAAATTTGAAATTTCAATCAGTAGTACTTAAATTTTAGGGAAAAAATAAGAAGTAGGTGTCTGTCTAACCACCCTAACCACAATAATAAAATGATAATATTTTTTATAATATTTTAGGATATAAGTAGAGGACTCATGTCCGGTGTGATGCATATTTTTTGTAATTTTTTCGAAGTAAATAATTAATTATGAATTTTTATTACAACTTTAAAAAATAAAAAAAAAATTGTATGTCTAACCACCTTAACTTGGTCAAAACTTCATGAAATTCATTTCTTCTTTTTTTAATCCTATAGTATGTGAAGCATAGAATGTGACACATTTTTCAGATTCAAAAAATGTGATACCGTTTGAAAGCTATAGATGTTTTTCAATCAGCTTATCAATTAGGACTTTAGTTGTAATTCAAATAGAAAATAAATAATAATTATTTATTAAATTCAAAGTAAAGAATAATTTAAATTGGTGGAAAGCTAAGAATCTCCTTTAAAAACCCTTTTCGTTTCATAAATTTTGGGTATAAAAAAAGTTGTCAGCCACATACCCTACAAAAACCCATCATATCGCCACTTTTTGGCCCATCATGATCCTACCCATTGGAGTAGATCTTCAATTTCCTTATTGAGGATGACCAATTCTTCCTGCTCAAAGGGAAAATAATTTGTTTTTGCTTGTGGACGGTGTTCTTTTCTAGTGGATTCTTTGACAAGAGGTAGACTACAAGTCATTGTTCGTTGACTCTTGGATAAATCCTTAGTGAGAATTGACTGGAATTGTGAGACAAGGGATTGTAAAGGTTGTTGGAGAATTGCTTGTTGTTTGGTGAACCAAACACAATTATCAATCTTTTTCACTGTGACTCGCTGAATTTTTGTAGTTCTACATTGTTCTTTATACAGGTGAGGAACTTTACAGGAGTCAAATTTGAAGGATATATGATCCTTATGAATAGTAATTGGTTCCCATGTTTGCAAGGTATTCATACCTATAAAACCAACATAATCATACCTATAAGACCATCATACCTATTGGACTTGGTGAATGCTATGGTTAGGTAATTCTATTAGAGCAATGCAGGAAACATGCTGACATTTACCAAAATGCATGGTAGTGGTGGCTTCAATCCATTGGTCATGCGGAAAACAATTGAAACATGCAAGATTTGCATTTGCACCAGTATCCATAAGGAAGTGAAGAGGATACTTCTTATAGTTCTGAAAGTGGACTTCAAGTGTCATACCTGGGCAAATTGTTGATTTCTAAACCATTCGACAGGTGGAGTGGAATGGATCATCTTCTTGCCATTGTTGTTCAATTGTACCAATTGTTTCTTTTGGTTCTCCAGCTACTTCATCTTCATCACTAGGAAAACCTTTAGCGGCAATCACTTCTTTCATAAGCTTATTGTGGGATTGATTAAATCACTGGAAGGGATTATTGCTGTGACGGTCAAATCATGGAGGATGAAAAGGAGGTTGTGATGGAGATGGGACTGTCTTCTCCTAACTTTTTTGATCAATATATTGATCAAGTTCAAGGCCTTGCTGGACAGTGGAGGTGACCAGATCTTGTTGTTCTTCGTCAGTAAGAATAGAGAGTTCAGACTGAGCTTGAGAGATAACTTTCTCGAGGAGCTGAATGTGAGCATGTCACCAAGAATGACGAGAGGCCGAACCAATATCTCAAGGAAGACAAGAACTGGAAATTGAAGTAGGAGCAGGAACAGAGTAGTTATTCCATGGATGATTAGAACCAATGTATTTATTTTTGTTGTAGAGCTGGAAAAAACGTTCTTTACAAAGTTGTCGGGGGCCTTATGTAGGAGGAACTGAGTGCAATTCATCTTCAAATTGTTGAATTTGCTCATCAAGTGATGCTAATTGGAGGGTAGGTGATGTGTAATATAAGATAGGAGCTTTAGGCTTGATCCAAACTATATGACAAAAGGAGATTTCTGAGGAAGAGGAATACACAGAAGATGCAGATGAAGAGGAAGAGCTGGAACTGGAACTAGTATCCATAGCTTTTGGTGCATCAGAGTATTTTGATTGCTTAGAAAGTGTATCAGCAGGATCAGTGGCACTATCTTCAGGGACATCATCTGACTAAGAGGGATAATCATAGATATAATCCCATTCATTCTCATCTTTAAGACAAAGTTCTTGTATCATGTGAAATTTGGCTTTTCCTTTAGCAGAATCACACTTAGGTCATTTGTTAGCATAATGATCGCCTTTATAGATATAATATGTGGGTGTAAAGGATTTTCCTTTTCGGTGATTGAATTTCTTTTGACGAAAAAAGCATTTCTTGAAAGGCTTTCTTTTCTAGTGACTGTGGGATTTATGCATCTGTGGCGTGTGAAGACTGCATTCTAGACACTTGTGATTTCTGTATTTACCAGAATGTTTACTATGCTCTTTGTTATTTTTATGATGATTGAAATAATCACATCCATAACTTTTTGTTATTTCTTTGCAAGCTGTTGTAGATAAAAGAGGGAAAACTCTTTTTTCTTCTTTGTGAGTAATATGCTTTTGGCATATTTCTTCAATGATTTATTTGATGTAGGTGTAAAGCTATGGAAAGGATACTTCTGCCCGATCCCTTTGACTATGAAACAGATTGCCAATCACTCTATTAATATACAAATCATCAATCTTAGGAAAAGAATGGAGAAAAGTATAATAGAGACCAAGATTGTCAGCTGGAGAAGGATCGTTGTAGTAGAAGATCTAATACTAATTATTACAATATCAATCAAGCTTGTTGAGATCACTGCATTTGCTTCGGATGAATTTGTTGTATGCCATTCAACAAATATTGTTGGGGTTGCCAACAAACATAGTGACCAGTTTGATTACAAATAGTATCAAGACCACCATTTAAAACATCATCTTGATATTGAGGATTAAGATTATCCCAAGTGCGACATGCTACACCAGTCATTACATTGAGAGCTTGCAAGATAATCTACTTCAAATTAGTGGTTGGATTGGTTCCAATTTGATTGGTAACCCAAGCACGGAGAGCTTCAACATGCTTCATATTGTGGATGGGATGGAAGGTATCAAAATATGTCCTAAGGGTAGATGTACCTTTAATCTTTTGTAGGTCTTCCTAAATATTCTTCAATGGTGAAGAATCTGAAGTGGAACTTCTAGCCATGTTAATTTTAGTTTCAGGCTATGCTGAACTTTTAGGCTTTGGTTTAACAATAGGTTTTGCTTCAACGAGAATAGGATCCCAAGTTTTAAGCTTAGGAGTACATTGAATAGCAGGTTGACTGAAACTAAGAGTAGTACGCTATATTTTCTAAAAGGATGAAGCACTTGTAGGAAACTTTAGATACGAAGGCTGGATAGTTGGGTGAGATATATATAGTTTTGGAGATTATTAGCTTCTAAAAGGACTGAATGTTGTATATTAATCTTTTGTAGGTCTTCCTAAATATTCTTCAATGGTGAAGAATCTGAAGTGGAACTTCTAGCCATGTTAATTTTAGTTTTAGGCTGTGCTAAAATTTTAGGCTTTGGTTTAACAACAGGTTTTGCTTCAACGAGAACAAGATCCCAAGTTTTAAGCTTAGGAGTAGATTGAATAGCAGGTTGACTAAAACTAAGAGTAGTATGCTATATTTGTTGAAAGGATGAAGCACTTGTAGGAAAGTTTTGATGCATAGGCTAGATAGCTAGGTGAGATATACAGTTTTGGAGATTACTGGCTTCTGAAAGGAATGAATGTTGTATATTACTCAAAACATTAGTAACTGATGTATATTGGGTATCTTGGTTACTTTCAATGTGAACAATTGCATTGTGAATACTATTCACAAGATTGTGAACAGTGTTGGAAGTGTTACGAACAACCTGAATGGCTATTGTATGTATTGCTTGAACAGTTTTAATCTCAGAAAGATATTGTTGTTGCTCAGAGTTGGTATTTTTGTTGTGTTACCCACCATGATTTGGCTTGTGTGCGGAAAGAGCGATAATCAACAACAAGCTAATCATACTGGGAGTGACACTGAACAAAATCAAAATCGAGAAGGCGGTTTTCAATGGCGATAAGATAGGAAAGTAATTCATGCACATTAGCAAGGCTAGCAACGTGATGCTAAGCAATTTTTTTTTATTCAAGCTATTGGGCAAGGAAAATATCACAAGGAGTAACTGCTTGCGGTGGCAAAGATTAGCCCAATTAAGCAATTTAGATTGTGAAGAAATATCATGACTAGAGACAACCTTTACATGGTGTGCCCAGTAATGGATCACAAATTGATTAGTATCATCAACAAGAAGGAAATCTTGAAAACGAGGGATTATTCCTGGAAACAACTGAAGTACCGATAGGTGTTCTCTCAATATCATCATTATTGGATAAACCAAGTGTTAGAACACCAAATCTGCACCCTGTTTGCTAAGGATTTTAAAGAACTTAACAAATTTGGACCAACATGGGAATGCTTTCAGGTTGTGGGTGACCTGTTTGAAAGTAGACCTCTAGAGATAAGGGTTAGATTCCCCTTTTTTATGCCATCTAACTACTTTTAAACTCTAAGCTAAGGGTAAGAAATTGCATAAAATAAACCTAATACAGAAAGAAACTAAGGTGATGCACCAAAAAAGCTAGACCTGTTAACAGCCTTGCACATTCAAATCAATATTTAAAAGCCAACTCACACTACTCCCTATCCAATACAGTTCACATCAGTAATTTATAAAGAGGTCTATAATAGTGTTTTCAAAAGGAAAAATAGACTTCACAATCAATAACACCATTAAAAAACATAGTTTATAACCTATAAACATGCATTTTCTGTCAAATGGATGCATGAAACATGGGACAAGTTTGCAAGGAAAATGACTTTTCACAAAACAGACTGATCAACCATTAATGAAACACCATAAACATGAAGAGAGAAGGTAAAATACTCCAATCTATTAATTCAAAGTGCTTACTGTATAATAGGCCTGTCTGAGTTACAATGCAGCTCCATGAAAAATAACTCCAAGAAAAGCAAGCTATCCTTCAATTGGAAAAAGAAAGAACTCCCTAAAATGTTCAAAATGAACATACTTAACCAACACCCCCCAAAACTCCCACACCAGTGTTTCTAGAAGATTCTACTCGGATAAAATAGAAATGGCCCCAAAAGAACCTTCTAGAAGTCTCTAAAATGTCCTCTACATGGAGAAAAAACAAGCTAAGTCAATAGCCATCCCAAAAGTGTGACAAAATACCTCCAGCTGGCCTCCCCCTTCACCAAAATCAGTCCAAACAACATCTCACACTTCCCACACCTCTACAAATCATCATTGGTCCTATTACAACATTTGACCATATCCCCATCATGCAATATGTGTGTTTTTGAAAACACATGGCCTTTTAAAGCATTAAATATAGTGATTTTGTTAAGTGATTTATAAAACATCACTTAACAAATCACTTTACAATTAAGCTCAATTTAAAGGGCCCCACCATTTAAAATGTATTACAATTTGCAGCAACTAAAGTGATTTAAAATCACTTACATGATATTCCAAACATTGAAAGTCATTGCAAAATGATATTTAGAAGTTTACAAAAAACCTCCAAGGTATGACCACTAACTTACCATATTCTGCATTTTGCCCACACATGTCATATTCATTGATTTGTAAAGGCATATAGTCATTAATATCACTTGGCCAATATGGCCAACCTCCAAGACTCTTGAGAAGCATATTCCACCTTGCATTGGACAATTACAAAGCATCACATAAGGGTCACATGGAAAATATATTGTTATACACTCCCTTTTGTATGTTGGAAAACACCTAGCAATGATTAGAAGGGGGACAACCCTAAGGCATACAATGCCTAAGTGCTAACACATGAGGTAATGTGGAGACTTAGCAAACTTTAAAATAAAATGGAAAGTTGAAAGGCAACGAATGCCTAAGGGAAGATAAAGGCTTCAGCCTCCCCACATTTTTCACGAGTTTGATTTTTTTTTTTAAAGGGATAAAAATCCCATCGAAATGTCAAAAGGAAGAAGTCAAAACCTAATGATAAAATAACAAAATGATGAAAAACATCATCATTCGGTCTATGGAAGAATCTGGAAACTTGGTATGCCACCATGAGGGTTTGAGAAAACACAGAAAGATGATGAAGATCTCACTGGTTCTTAGTCATTTTTTGACATTTTTTGCATAAAATCACCATGGAAACTTAGGTAATTATTTTAATTGGCATAAACCCTACAAAAAAATTTATATGGAGGCCATTTTTGGGCTCAAAGGCTGCGGCCTGTAGCATTTTTTGGGCCTTTTTCCTAACCATATTGCTCATTTGTCCTCCTTTCGTTGTTACTTCTGTTGCAAGTAGCCACTAATGAGAAGTTCATGAAGCTTTTAATGGCAGAAACTTTGTTCATTCTGGCATTTGAGCTCGGGTAAGCTCCCAGTCAACCTTCATTCACCACTTTTTGCTTTTGTGTGAGCAAGAAAAGATTGAATGGAAGATTAGAATGTCCTTCATTTTGCTTTCCACCTTTGTAACATTGTTTAGAAATGCTTCATTATTGTAAACCTGGTGCATTTTCTATTGTTTTCTGGCCATATTATAGCTCACTAGCCACGGCCTTAAACATGAACAAGGTGTTATATGCATTGTTTTGCAAAACCCCTCTGTATTCTCTTGATTTCCTTCTTGTTCTTCACAAATATTGGAAAATGTTGATAACCCAAATGAGTTTCTGTGATATAGAAAAAGAAAGAACCAATTGTGGCTCAACCTCCATTATGCAAACTGGGTTTTCTTGGATTCCTAACTTTTGCTTCATTTCTGCATCTTAATGAAAAAAACCCTGTGTGGGTCTCCTACAGCTTTTATATTTGGAAAATCTACAACTTGTTTGTAAGAACCCATGTGGGTCACTGGATTTTCTATAAAGATCTCGGATTTGTTGCAAAAGAATGATTATTTTTGCAAGTTTCATTTCATTCCTTTGTAAAAAATAACAATGTTGCTTATTTTGCTGAAACACCAAGTGGGTTTTTCACATTTGCAGGAAAAAACCAATTTCTTTACCACGGCCTGTCAAAACACACATGAATTCCTTTTCATTTTTTAGCACCTGTAGCATGTTTATCATATTGTTATTTTATTTCACAGATTTGTAACAAACCCAGATGGGTAATGTTTTCAATTTGAAGAAACAACTTCCAGATTTTGTGCAAAACAGGGAAATGTCATTGCACAATATGGGTACACTGGAAACCTCAACATGTAGCAAAATGTGTCCTTTAGAAGGCATTTAACTAGATTTTCTATAATATGTTTCATTTCTGTAAAATGTTTTTGAGAGAAAAACCCCAAAATGCAACATTGGAATGACAAAATGTAATCTACTTTGTTTTGACAATCATTCCTTCATGCATACTGAAATTAGTAGTGTTATGGTTTATCTTTAAATGTTTAAAAAATAAGAAAAGAATTAAACACTAAGTTACTTGATTTCAGCTGAAAGCTAAAAATCAGGAAACACCAAGTTCAGGAAAAGATATTGAACAATCGAACATCATGCAAATATTGCAAGGTGGATTAAACACGTAAGAGTAATTGTCACATTGTAATAAACCATGCTCTAATTCAGAAAAGTGAGGGTGTTGACATGGTATAGGCTACATGACAGAAGGTCGAGCATGCTAGGGCTGAGGTATATCCTGAAAAAGAGGTAACAAGAGTACGAGAAAAGTGACTCCAGAGTGGATTAATGACAACAGAACGTTGAGCTTTGGCTGTGGCTTTATGATGAGCAATGCGGGCTTTAGAAGCATAATCCATATGATAATTTATACATCCACATTCCATATCATAGTTAAACATATTCGCATCAGGTGTGAGATAAGGTGGTGATGCTGACCAATGTCATTTAGCAGGTTCTGCAAGTGAAGATGTAGGTGTTGTGCAAAAGCTAGACATAGAGTCGGATCGACTCAAGGTGGGAGATGCTTGTGGTAGTGAAAAGGAAGATCTAGGTGTGGAGAAATTAATGACAGCTTTGTCACCTTGCTCTTCGATACTTAATCCTTGGAGTTTCAGAGTCTTAGATTTCTCAAAATCCTTTTCAAACAATTCTATTGCCCATTTCTGAGGCAATTTGATATCCTTAAAGCAGACTTTTCTAGGTGCACGAATCTGACCAAAATTACTGGAGGTATTCTAGATAATACTAAATTGTTCATCCCTAGGTAACCCAACTCACGGGTCATCCATGAAAGGCATGGTTGTATTAAACAATCGATAATGAACAAAGAAATATAGGGAATGATCAACAGATCCATTCTTCATTTCAAGGTGTTCTGTGAGGAAATCAAAAGATATGACTTCATTAAGATTGGCGTCACAGAGGCTAACAGAGTAGTTCAAGGCTACATCCATCTGGACAGGACCGTAGGCCATTGTATCACTGATAGATCCCAAGATACCATATATTTTCTTGACATGTCTATTGTCATATAGAAGCATTAAAATATTAATAGGTAGACCTTGACAGTGATGACCTTTAATACCTATACGTACCCAAGATAGGTGCATGTATTGGTAAGCTTTAGTACTAGACTGGGCCATTTGAGCTAATTGTTTGACTTCAGCATTAAAAAATAGACGAAGTTGTCGTGTAACACCATTAGTGATAGTATATTGAAGTTCAATGACTTTACAAAGTTTTTTGGACTGATAGGAAATCACACTTTTGCAATCAGGATAAATGTCAAATGGTTTTTTGATTGACATTTTAAGTGACTATGCGGAATTAACAATTTACTGGAATCGAAAGAGAACACACTTGTACATTCTATTTCTTCATTTTGAGCTAGAGTTACATCAGTTTGAGTAAAGTAGTCTATAAGACTTGTGCATTTTTGTCGTTTCTAAAATCTTGTTGGTCATCTATCATTTTAGACTTCTTTCCTCGATCCATCTTCAAAATACATTAGTTGGTGGTGATTGGTTGGCTTGAACACTTGCACTTACATGCCCTGAACACCATGACTTGGCTTAAAGTGAGACTTACTCGACAAATCGATTATGGACTCTCCCCGAGCTACTTTTAAAGGTAAGAGAAGGTAAAAGAGAGGCAAAGAGAAACACCAAAAGATATAGAAAATGAGAAAACCAAACTAAACAATGTATATAGGAGTGCTAGAATACAAAGACAACAAAATAAGAGTAAAGCAAGTTTGCATTGATAACTAAAACTAGATTCCATTACATAAGCAGCCAAGGAAGGATGTTAGCTCTGATACCAAATATAAACATTGTAGACAAGATCCCAAGCTTTAAGCTTAGGAGTAGACTGAATAGCAAGTTGACTGAAACTGGGAGTAGTACACTATATTTGCTGAAAGGATGAAGCACTTGTAGGAAAGCTTAGATACGGAGGTTGGCTAGCTGGGTGAGATATACAGTTCTGGAGATTACCGGCTTTTGAAAGGACTGAATGTTGTATATTACTCAAAACATTAGTAACTGATGTATGTTGGGTATCTTGGTTACTTTCAATGCAAACAGTTGCATTGTGAATACTATTCACAAGATTGTGAACAGTGTTGGAAGTGTTACGAACAACCTGAATGGTTGTTGTATGTGTTGCTTGAACAATTTTAATCTCAGAAAGAGATTGTTGTTGCTTAGAGTTGGTTTTTTGCTATGTTGCCCACCACACTTTAGCTTGTGTACGGAAATAGTGATAATCAGCAGCAAGTTGATCATAATGGGAGCGAAGCTGAACATAATCAAAACCGAGAAGGCAATTTTCAATGGTGGTAAGATAGGCAACTAATTCGTGGGCATTAGCAAGGCTAGCAGCGCAATGCTGAGCAATTTTTTTTCTTCAAGCTGTTGGGAAAGGCGAATATCGCAAGCAAGGAGTAACTGCTTGTGGTGGCAAAGATTAGCCTAATTAAGAAATTTAGATTGTGGAGAAATATCATGACCAGAGACAACCTTTACATGTTTCTCTATCTTAAGATTTGAGGTTTTTTGTTTGGAATGATAATGGAGGAGGCTTGTGAATTATTGTAGAGAAATAGGGAATGACATAAAAATTTGGATAGAGATTTTTGTATAGAAAAATATAAAAATGACAAACACTTAAATGTCAGCATGGATATGGAAAAGGAAAAGCCTGAACAAAGAGGTGAAATGGTGGATGGAACAAAGATGTAAACAAGTATGAAATAATCTATATTGAGGGGACCTATGGATATCGGCGGGAGAAATTTTAAGTCCCTTCGATGTCTCAAAAAAGGAAAAAGATTGGCTTAAGGAATTTATCGAGGAGAGGAGTGAATATCGGCAAGAGCAAGATATTAGTCACTTTGATAAAGCGAAAATGCATGAAAAGGCATAGGAGATAGAGAAAAACCCTAAAAATGATGCAGTATTACGGTAGAGTATACATCACAAAAGGGTAAATAAACATATGGCGGTTGCTTTGAGAAAAGTAAGATTTATTAAAATTAATTTTTGGAATATGTCAGAAATGCAAATATGGATTAAACAAAATTTCATCGTGATTATATTGAGTATTATGAAAAGTAATATTACTTTGAGACAATATGAATTTCACATTTTCACCATGGGAGTTATAAAGTGGGTAATTATTTTACCTGAGGAATAAGGTGAAAGTTCATACAGAAAAAAGTGAAACACTCCCACTAAAGAGTAAATATGAGTATGAAAATTGTCAACAAAGTAAGGATAATGATGATCATTAAAATTAATTTTCATGAAGATGAAAGGATGATGAAGATTTTCATGAAGATGAAAGGATGATGAAGGTTAAAATTAAATATTTTGTCTGTTGAAGATAATTAATGTAATACAACTTTGTACTGGATGGATAAGCAAAGGGGCATAACCCTTGAAAAATCATTAGATATTAGATAGTAGGAAATACATCCATAAGAATAGATAAATGATATATAGAATAAATACAAAAGACTTATGATATGAATTGTAAAAACTTTTGAAGTAATCAATGGAGAAGAAAATTTAAACTAGTGGTTGAAATTCTAGTGTTCAATTATTTTTTGATATTAATTCATACATGTTATCTTCTTGTCTCTAGAGTGGTCTTTCCTTGTTATTCAAATTGAATGTATCAAGCATATATTTAATTTGTCAAGACACATTTGTTGCCTTTGTGTGATTCATTTTGATTGGTTTTCACAATAAAGAATTAAACTCCTTTTAAATGATTCATTTTAATCGGTTTCTGCCAAGAATTAAAATCTTTTTAAATAAATCATCTTAAACTGATTTCCTTCAAGAACTAAAATCCTTTCAAATAGTCATAATAACCTAAGGAGATATCACTAGGATTTGTAAGAAGAGCTTAGTAACTAACAATCTTGCACATTTATACAAGGTATAAACATCTGAAAGTGTTAAACAATTCGAGTTAAGTCAAGGAGGATACACATATCATACACATCTTGACTCCATTGCCCAATAGGATAAGACACTGATCAATTTTATTTAGAATTACATTATATAAAAACTTCATTCACACCTTCCAATTTTCAATAATAAGAGTAGCAGTTAGAAACAACAAGTAGTTTAGTATTCAAGTTATCTATTTCAAATCTCCATGCCATATTGAAGTAGATAGACAAAACAATCATAAACACATTCAATCTGCTTAATATCAATTCATAGGAAATAGTATTTACACTAGTAGAATTTGGCAAATAAATGACGTGACTAAAAATTTTAGTCACATGACTAAAACTTTTAGTCATGTGACTAACACTAGTAGTATTTGTAAAATAAATGACTAATTTGGTCATCAGGTAAAATCACAACTAAATGACTAAATAAATGACTAAATATATGGCTAAATTAATGATTAAATAAATGACTATTACTCCTCTATTCTTTTTTCTTTCAAATTTGATCATAATCCATAGAGCTTAAGCCCCCCTCATGGGACCCTACATAATTAGGACAAACTATTATACAAGAGAAAAAACAAAGCAGATAATTAGGACAAGAGAGTATTATACAAGAGAAAAAACAAAAATATAAAGTTAATAATAAGAAAAAGTAAATCTACAAACAATAAATTTAATAAAAGAATCAAATTAAGCCAAATTTAAAAATTTTGAGACAAGAGAACAAAATAAACTTTCAAAAGAAAATTTTAAGAAAACCCAACAAAAAGAGCAAACAATCAAGAATTAAAAAATATATACCACTACAAACAATAAAAACCAAGAGAGACCACCAATAAACAATTGATTCTTTAAATATATATAATGTTAAATTTATTTTCTATATCTATATATATATATATATATATATATATATATATATAATGTTAAATTTAAGACAAAAGAAAGAAAAATTGTTAAATCTATAAGAGAACAAGACAAGAAAGACAAGAAAAATAAAAATGAATTATATAAATAAATGTATATATATAAATAAAAGACGAGATAAAAAAGAAGAGAAAAAAATTGTTAAATATAACATTTAATTATATATATATATATATATATATAGAGAGAGAGAGAGAGAGAGAGAGAGAGAGAGCACATGGATTAGCGAAGGTAAAAAAATATAACAAAATAAGTAAGAGAATTTTAAATTGTGAAACGAAGAAATACATTAATGTGCATTAGAGTGTAAGTGTATATGCATAAGAGTGCAATATGAAAATGCAAATGAGAAAGAACCAAAAATTAGGCGCAAAAGGATTGAAAAAATAAGGGTAATAGAAAATAAGAAAATGAAAAAACAACAAGGAAAAACTCAAACCAAAGAGCAATCTAAGGAAATGAAAACTCAACTAAATTCAAAGAAAAAAAATTATTTCCGTCTCCTCAATTCATTTTCCCTCCCTTTCGACATGCATTTTCTTTTCCCTTACCTGTGTATACTCATTCATGGCTACAACAGATTGTGTATACTCGTTCATGGCTGAGAAGTCATTGGTCAATCATCATTGATAGCCATGCAAGAAAGGAACAAATGACTCCTCAGCTTGCATGGTGATCCTTCTAACCGACCAATGCAACTCCTGTTGGGTATAAATCCACATTGTTTGGTTGCGAAGGGACGGCCATCATTCTGTTGTTTTGGAATCAAATACATGGAGATTGAAGGGGCAACTTGGGCAACTAATTCAAAATCTTCATTCCTATCACAGGTCAATGTATTATTTTTTTTTTTTTAATTTGAATGTATTTTAATATTGAAAAGAGTATTGGGGCACATTCTATGATAAATGATCACTTTTGTTTTTCATTGCATTTCTAAAAATGTTGGAGCGCAACCCATTAGCAACAGTTTCAAATTTCATAGCCCCAAGAATCTTTTGGGGAAAAAATTAGGAACGAGCTTTACAAAAGTAAAGTTTTGTTGTTGATGAACATAAATTTTGATTAGAATCTTTAAATAAAATATGCCTAGGCATTGCGGGCTTGGAAAGAATTACCAAAAGTTCAAACAACCAAAATATGAAAATAAAATCTTCAAAGTTTCAGTGGCTTTTTTGTTTACACAAAGACCATTGAAAGTTACATGTCTTTGATTTCTACTCAATATCTTACGGTTCTCCATTAAAAACTTTATGTCTGTGATATCTTCTCACAAGACTACCCTTGTTTCATCAGGATGTTGAGGCTCTATAAAGAAGCTCAACACTCAAAAGGAATGCCTCTATGCTGTCACACTCTCTAAAGTTGCACGACAAGGTGGAATAAAGCCTGAAATAGCCATCACCATCCCCAAAAGTTGCAACTTTCAGAACAGGCCTGTTGTGTACAAGTGTGGAGGTATGTTTATTATTCTCAATTTTTTAATTAATGTTTTGTTTATATGTTTGTTCTTCTGTGGAAGCAGGTGATGACAGGGTGCTCTTATTTTTCTTTGCACCTGACACTCTACGTTGAACATGGATGTTTTATATACAATAAGTGGAGACATAGAGGATTATCTGGAATATCTTGAAGAGCATAGGCTCAAGGATTTGATCAAAAAGCAATAGCAAAAGATGGATGATATTGGTGCATGAAAGACAACTAAATAATTATTTATAGTAGTTAATCTGATTTTTGTCTAGAATATGTTTTGTTGTGCTTTTGCATGTGATTATTTTGAGAAATGCTCTTCTTCGTGTATTAGCTCCAAACTAAAGGAAACCATATTTGAGTTAGAGTTTCCCGTGGAAACATCTTCAGTCAGAGTTTCACTTGAAGTGGAAAGGAGAGAAAAGCTTTTGAGTTGTGTCGTGAGATTAAGCTCCTACAATTTTAAACAATTCTCCAAGTATTGTCAATTTAAGTTCTGTTGTGAGTTTTTTTCCTATATTGTTTTGCTTGTAGGTATGCTGAACAAGTTATGTTTGTGTTACAAAGGCCTTCAAATCCCAAGAAGTGAAGGGTGGTTGTGCATGCTTCAAATCCCTGCTCCAGGTTAGTAATAGAGGAAGGGTATTTTAATATTTTATGGGCTTGCCTATTTTAACGAATATTTAATGGGTGAAAGGTATCTTCATGATTCTTTACACTAGACATGCTTTCCTTTTAAAAATTACTTAGTTCCCAATAAGAGGCATGCACCTATGCATTGTATTTTCGGCTTTTGACTTTTTTTCTCCCTTATTCACATTCCAACATCCACCTATACAAGCAATTTGTCATTTCAAATTTGAAAGCAACACTCTGTATTGAGGTGCATGCCTATAAATGGGTAAATTGTTTGATGATTTGAAACACCTATCCCACTTGATTAGGCATGCACCTTATAATAACAATTTGGAACTTTGTCTTATAACAACTTTCTCTTCATATTAGCATGTTCCTATCAATGGACTATGTTGCTTGTTTGAAGTGAAAAAAATCCTTTGTTGATTGTGCACTTCACAAGGAATTTTATGCTTTGAATTCCTCATATAAAGAGATATACCCCTATAAATGGAAAGACACCCTTTTGATGAACTAAACTCTTTTTTCTTTGTTTCACATGCACACCTATATACATGAAAAAAGTGATATGCACTTTTCCTTAAGATAGGTGTGCACTCAAATATACAAATTTGTCTTAAAATTTAAAGTATAAACCTCCATGCTTAGGTGCATGCCTCACAATGTAGTTTTGACGTTTAAAATTTTGAACTGGTTTTCTCAATAAGGGGGCATACCATTTTATGCAAACCTTACTTTAATCTATTGACTCCTTTTTGTCTTTGCACAAGTGTCCACTTGAGCATGGGAAAACATCTTTTCTAATTCACTAACCTCAATTGCCTAACACAAGTGCATGTCATTGTAAGAAATTACTATTGTGACACTTGAAAACAAAAAGTCTTGATGAGGTGCACACCAATAAACTAAAATTGTCCTTTGAAATAGTGAAGCTCCCTTCCTTTAAATGATTGCATGCCTATCTAGCATTCTTGACTTCAAATTTGATGACAACAAATCTGATGCAATGACAGGGGTTCAAAAACTCACTAACTTTCACAACTTGACAAATCTCAATCTATTCTTTCTTGTCCTTACAAATAGGACTCATTTTCCCTTCACAAAACTCTTGTTTCAAATTACCCAAATTGAGAATAAGGAAACAATCCTCTTGTAGATTCCACAAATGACATTAAACAACATCAATTGGCTGACTCAACACCAATTTCCAACCTTGACAACTCAAATAAGAGAACTTTCAAAAGTAGACTATCCAAAATCAGCCTTTAGGCCCTTTAAGACCACATAAACCACCAACCACAAATTCCCAAGCCCATATCTCTTTACTAAAGCCTCAAACAAGTATAAAATAGCCTGCTCAAACACATCATACTATTCCCCATTCTTTGTTCATAACATTTTATCAAACAACTATCTCAACCTTCAATTCTTGACCCCAAAATAAGACTGTCTCCAAATTGTCTTAACAGGACAGTCAAATAAACAATGGCTACAACTTATAAATTCACTAAAAAATAACTAAGAAGAGATCAAAACACTCATAAACAACCTTTCAAATCTTTAATACCTCAGAAGGACTCACTTTCTATAATCAAACTTTTGAAAACTTCACTGTACATTGTCAATTCCAGATTTTTCACATTTTTTCAGAACTAGGGCATCATACATTCTCAATGGGTTTCCACTAATCTTAACACGACACTACTGTCCTTACTACCTACTAACAGTTCTATCTAACTTCCTTATCACTGATTACTATTTTTGACACTGTTACTGTAGATATCTCTATGACATGGTAAATCAAATACATTTGCCATGTCTCAGACCTTGTAGTCACCATTTATTTCTTCACTATACTGTGCTCATAACCATTTTTGACACTGCTACCTACAGCTGTGTAGGGTCTTACACAGATGTTTGGCACTTTGAAGGAATCATTACACTCTAGATAGGGCTTTACAATGGATTTGATAGCCCTTTTCGTTGTCATATGTTACTTGAGAGCTATTCACTTACTCTTATGAACTGTCCCTTGCTCTTGATCATTGCAATCTATGAACTATCCACCGGAAGGTTATGCAACACTGCCACACATTTGATGACCTTGGTCTTCACTAGCTCTTATTCTTGTCATTTATTCAATAGTATCTAACACTGCCCTTTTTACTTGCTACAGTTCACTGTATCAGTTCATCACACAAACCCTTAAGATTTAGTCCAAGACCCCCCTTAACACAAACCCCAGGGTCTGTTCATAGGCTGCCACTATTTGGTAATCATAGCAGTCTTTTAGAGGTTCTCAATGATTAGAGGTTGTATGAGACTTCTATCTTTGCTTTGTAAGAATAGTCAAAATGATTTTGAATTTTTCCTAGTTCAAGGTTCTGGCTACCAAGCTGTAGAATTCTCTTTAAATGATCAATCTTCATCTGCACAAAAATCTACTTAACAACATCCACACTAAGTTTTTCAACAATAGCGAAGTCCAAAAATGGCATCATCCTTGTCAAGTTTCCAATTTTCATAATTTGATATACCTGAGACACTTGCTGTAACATCCTCAATATGATTAGTCTTTTCAATGAAAGAATATATTATTCCATTTGCACTTCTAAAACAGGAGAGCTGATGACAATTTGTCGCTAATATTTGTAAGCTTCCTAGAAAGACCGAGCCTTAGATCTTTTAACTCCTCTCCTTCTCATTGTCAATTTCCAAATCAAGGAGTCCCATGCTTGTGATCATAGGGTCTGACAGAAATAACAGTTGGCAGTACAGGTAATAGAAATAGTTGGCAGTACAGTTGACAGAAATAACAGTTGGCAGTATAGGCAACATATGAACAATATTCTCTAATGTTGCTTAGTTTTGAGTCTTGATGTAAGTCTGCCTCTTCGATGTGACAATAGAGGCATTTTATCTATCTGTGAGTTTGGTATTTCCAAGAAGTGTAGGCAATCTTTCTTTTGTATTTTCACGCATACTAATCATTCACAAACCAGCTAAGTGTACTAATTTAGATTTATTTTGTTTAACAGTCCAATCTACTGCATAACCCGTTAATATATTTGTAGTCTACTATTTAATCTCTGACTGAGTGTTCTGTGAGGAATTGATAAACTTGTTGACCTGCTTGCCTTCAGGTGTCAAATATTCTTTCAAATTTCCATTAACCCCAATCTATTGACATCTTGCTTCTATCTTTGTTCTATTTTATTGGTCAGTTGCTTCCTGTAGTATTTTGAATTAGTGAATTTGGTTTTGTCAACTTCATTACATTTCTTTATACTTGATTATGTTGTCCAGTAAAACATGGAAAGTTTTAATTTGGAGTTTATATTTTCATTTGAGTTCCATGCTGATTGTATTCTGGAATCTTGTTAGGAATGAGCCTACCTCTCCTGTGCTTACACAAAAGAAAAGGAAAAGAAAGGACATTAAAAAGGCACCAAATGCTGAGGATATCCCAAAGAAGCTAAAGATGGGCACTATTCGAATAAAAGCAGCTGCAAGAACTGTACCTTGGGTGGGAATGAATGTAAAGAATTTTGGTCAGGATAGAACTTGTCTTTTTGTTAATGAATATTCAGATGACAAAGCAAGCAAAAAGCAAGAATTAAAGTCTGCAAGCACTAGTCGTGAATCCAGTTTGTTATGAGCAGGACTCAAAGAAGCTTCCAGTAAAGTAGAGCCATCTGTCCAACATTTGAAGGCATGTGATAAGAATGGGGGAATTCTAAATGGTTTTGTCACAGGATATAAAGATAGTTCAGTTAAGGGAGAAATTGTCATTGAACCTTCTGATGATGACATCTTCAACTATTCAAGCAAATATACTACTCCAAGAGCTGATTGCCAGGTAAGAGAATCTGGGAAGGGTGTAAATGATGTGTCAAGTGTTGATAAATCCATATCCATAGAGAGACCTGGAGAAGACATTTTTCCAGGGATCTGAATGCTGTTGGAAACAAGCTATTTGTCCCCAAATCTGTAAGTTATGTTGTCCGTTGAAGCTTCTTCCTATGAGCTATTCTTAGAATATTGCTTGAATGGATAAATTTTAATTGACAAAATATTGCAAAATTTGAATTGTTTCTACTGCAATTGTTTAATGCATGGGCCTTTTATAAGGTAGCAGCATTCTTATAAATTCTCGCTAATTGTAACCTTTTACATAAATCATCACCATTGGTTCCCAAGGAAGCTATTCTTGCAAGACCTAAAGGCACTATATTGGAGAAAGCTTTTCAAGATTTGGAAAAGGGAGTTGTAGAATGTATGTCTTTGAGTTTTGTGTTTATACTTGATACTTCTTTCTGAGCTTCAACAAACTATTATTTTTCTTGCAAATTGAATTCTATAATTCCCCTGCTTCTATCACTAACAGTATGCCTTCCCACTACTGATGCTTGAGAATCGGAGTAATCATTCCAAGCAGTTAAAAAGCGATTGCCTCATGAGGTCAAGCAGAAGCTTGGAAAAGTAGCTAGGTTGGTGGTATGCATTTTAAAGATTTCAAGCTAAAATATATATTTGTACTGTTCTTATAATTATCAATGCAAGAATGTTTGGTAAAATATTAATTGATAGTATTCATAGGATATTATTATTCAAGGAAATTAACTGTTGTAGGAAATACCATAAATTTATTAGATGCTTTGTGTAAAAAAATATATTCAACTTTTTTTATAATCATCAATTCTGGTGTTTATATATGCAAGAATGTTTGGTGGAATATTAATTGATAGAACTTTGTCAGATACTATTATTTAAGGAAGTAAACTGCTATGGGAATTCCATAAAGTTATTAAATGTTTTATTATCCTTGCTCTAAAAGTATTCTCATAATTACATGCAAATTTGTGTTCAAATTCTATATCATATCAAGTGCATCCCAGATTTGGGGAATGAATCCCTGTGCTTTTGATATAAGTAATCAATGAATGGAAAATGTCTAATCTTTACTTCTTTGAGTTGCAGGCAAAATAAGGAAAAATATCATATGAAATAATTGGTCGTCTCATGGGCATTTTGGGCCATGTGATGCGGCTAAAAACATTGAAGGTGGGGATAGACCCTCTCTGTTTTTGATACCTAGAATCATTTTATTTGTTTATTGAGGTTAAGGCTCCAACTTTATACTAGATGTTAACAAGAGAATATACAGGGAAAAGCTATGCACCCGGTACCACTCAGACTGTACACATTCAAAAAGCTTAGAAATATGTTACATGTTCAAGATAATGAGATGGCTATTAAGATGGCTGTCAAAAATTTATAGTCATCTGACTCTATTACACTGTGATCCCATGGCATGCACACCTTAATTACATGTAATTAAATATTGATTTATGTATGGGGGTTTTTGTGTACTATCCAAACATGGGTCATAACTCGTAAGTACATGAATTACAAATAAGTTTATTTATTTTTAAGATCAACAAATTTCTAAGATATACATAAGTACAAGAATTACATCTTTCTGCATAATTTGAGTGATGTGATTCTATGCACCATTTACTTTAGAGGAAGTAATAAAGTTGTGCATCTTCCTTAGCTCAAACATATTATCTTTGATTGTCAACACACTTATAGCTATATACTTCTACAACCACATCCACTTCCTCCTGTACTAGAAGGTTGTAATAGCTCAAATTTGTAAAGGCTCTATACTACAGACACATAATGCTTCTTGTTTCCAGCTTCTGTTTAGATCTTTTTTTTTCACCATTTCCTTGTTTCCTTAACATGTATTTGCCATGGCTATCTACAATTGTGCTGAGATCATATCACTAAGTTTATCTGTTTTGTCATAGATCTCCTCTATTGATCTTTCTATTGTTTTATCACTTTTAGCATCTAGTCACTTTTTCACCTTGTGTTCTTTTTAATCCTAGTACTTCACTTATGTGATTGGGTGTACTTTCAAGTCCCATTGACATACTTTGGCCATAGTGGACTTAATGTGTTTTCTTTCGTTCTTTCTATTAAGATCAATTAAACAAGAAAATATTTTTCTTTTCCCTTTCTCTGTTTAGCTATCATATTATCCCAACCGCTCAAAAACTAAACTGTATGTGAAAATTTGCTTCCCAACATAGGGTCCTTGCCTGTCTACCCAAGGCTATGGCAATAAGCTGTAGTGCTATTCCAGTAGCTCTCTTGTTGTTCCATACTACAACTTGTAAGGTGATAGCCATTTAGCTTCAATATAAAATTTTAGCTCTTAATAGTTAATACTTGATAAAAAAGTATCAATCTTGTAACCATTGTGAAGTGATTGGACCAAATAGTGTTGTGAACTTCTTACACGTGTTAGAGGATTTAGAATACAAAAAGCAAGTTTACTGTAGGAAACGTCTGTTCTTGGAAGAATCCTAGAGTTGGGTAGATTTATTAGATGCGCAGTATATCTGCATCATTTCTCTGCTTGTCTTTCCATGTTGGATCAATTTTTCAAAGACCCACTTTCCATATCTCCTACCCATTCCACCATGGATAAGTCATTTAATTGTCGATTTTTCTGGGAGGAGATTACAAACTGTCTACTTTCCAACCGTTTTTTTTTCTTTTGCATTCTACCAGGAACATACACAACTCAACCATGTAATTTTTAGACCAAAGGACTTTATTAGTTGAAAGGTAAACCTTTACCGAAGCCTTCCTCCACACAAATCTGAGGATAGTTTTGCTAGTAATCTTCAATATTAGATCTCCAAGACATGGAGAACGTTCTCTATGGAGCTCTCAACTGTAACGCTCGAGAGATGATGTTAAAATAACCACATCATTTGCCAAAACTCATTACATTCCAAGTATAGTAAAAGTAAAAAATACATATATCAAGATCCTTCCATAAATGCTAAAAAGGTAAATTCAGAATAAATTTCATTCCATGTATGAAAAAAAAAAAAATTAATTAACAACAAGGATCATTGCAATAATACATATATGAATGCCATTTGCATATCAATGAGTTTCCATAAATTCATTCAAGTTTCAATTGCATCATTAACTTTCAATCAATACATCTATTTCAATGTTACATCAAAACTTTCATTCCAATACATCTATTTCAATGTTACAATACTGAATTTCAAAAGAGTTACATTTACAAGTGGGCTTTACAAGCCATCCAGATTAATACATGAATACATTTATAGTACATAAATCTCTGAACTTCAACCACCGTGACACCACTGGTCTTCTTGCAAGTTGGGGCCAAGAGTGTGATTACGGCGCCTTTTCCGCCCAACCACGAAGTACAAGACTTCCCCGGGTTCCTTCCTAACTCGAAGAAATCCCCGGCCTTGCATGAGGAGCCTAGCAACCTGAAACAACAACGCAGGAGGAAACTCTCGATGCAAGTCTGATGCCTATATGCATTCCTAACATGAGAATCACATATTTCTTACAAACAGGAGGTGGCAGAGACCTATATTTATTTAATTCTAGGCTTTTAATTCCATCTATTTCAATGGTGCAAGTGCTTGGCCAAGCATAAATAAAACAAATGATAGTTTTAGAAAAGGTAAAACTACCGTCTCTGTGGGTCCACCTTCGACATCCTGTCCTGGAAGTTTCTCAAAATACAGTAAATAATGCATCTTCCATCTAAATTCACATTCACATTTCTAATTTTCCAGTGCTCACACAAAGAGTATCAAAATAGCTTTTCATGCATACACTCAATATGATAAATGTATTTAAAGTTACTAATTTAAAAAAAAAACAATCCAAGTTTTGTTTTCTAAAATAGCTTGATCAATGTAAATAGACTTAATAGATTCAGAAAAAGAAATCTACTCTTTTCAGATAATTCACTAGTTTTAAGTGTGTTTTCAATAGTCTACATTTGTTATAAAGTTTTATCTTCATCTTTTAACATAACCTTATGAGTATTTCACTAAGTTCATAAATGAAATATGGTGACTCACACAATGCATCGATATTCAGAAATAAACAGTTTGAGAAAAGAAAAACAATGTAAATTTCCAGATTACACATAAATACAAGTTTGCTAGTGTACACAGTTGTTTATGTGAATATATTCTGCTTCTTTTCTAAATTTTAACTTTTAGACATTGAAGTTCACCATACAAATCTGTAAATATATTTATTATGTATGTATATATATATATATATATATATATATATAAATATTTATAATATATACATATATATATAAATACATAGTAGACTTATAGCTGAAAGTATACACTGAGCTGTGTTTTTTTTCTGTTTAATACCATGGACAGAAAGTAATGTTTTCTGTAGCAATCTATAATATTTATGCCAGAGTATATGTATATATATATATCTGTGTATGTATATATATATATATATATATAAATGTGCAATTATTCTTATATTAGAAAGATTTCAAACAGATTTACATGATGCATATACTATAATGCTGCATTTTTCTGTTGAAACAGAGATACATATGTTAGTGTGTGTATATATATATACATATATATTTTTGTGTATATATATATATATATAAATTTATATATATATATATTTACAAATTTGAAGAGACAGCGCTACGCCCAATCTTTATCCATTACAGAGTTTATAAATATTATAGATTGCTACAGAAAACATTACTTTCTGTCATTGGTATTAAATAGAAAAACACAGCTCAATATATACATTCAGCTATAAGTCTACTATGTATTTTTATATATATGTATATATTATAAATATATATATACATA
>VDFB02081460.1:0-14237 GCA_007258455.2 Sequoia sempervirens
CAATGGATGTTAAAAAAGCTTGATCTTATTGGTGAGAAAGATGCTTGATGTCATTGAGGATAATGTTCATCATCCCCTCAATAGTATAATTGGGTATCAAGAAGTGACTTTGTTCATTATGGATTGATTGATTTATTAGGGCTCTTATGACTTTCATCAGAGCATGAATCATTCAATGGTTACACATTAAGAACATTCTATGAGCAATATCATTCATTTATTAAGAATGAAACATGGGACCCTTGATTCTTCTTTTAATCCTTCTTTTAACATTGGATCCTGTGCCTTTTCCTAAAGCAAAAAAAGTGGATCGATCTAAATGGGTTTATTGAACTACTTTTCTACAATCAGATGTGTGGGACAGTGCCAAGTTGTGAAAGGCTTTTCAGCTGAAAGTAATTGAGTACTCCAGGATCTTCTCATCCATCTAAATAAATTACAAATTCATTGTCATTGAATTGCAACATACGTACATCAGGAGTGGATCACATGAATGTTCTTGCAAGAAAAAAAACTATGTTATCGTAACAATTATTCAGAGAACCCTACCCACAATTCAATAGTACGATAATCCATCATATCTGTATCTTCCATTATGGCTTAACTGAGTGTTGCCTTGTGGAACCGAATCAACTGCTTTTCTTATAATGATTAGTTAGCGAAATGGATTCTTTCTTAAATGTGTTTGCTTTTATTAAAATTTGTGAAAGTAACCCAGATTGCTATTTTAAAATTCAGTGGGTCAGAGTCTTCGATCCATCTCAATCTCACCTGTTGGTCTTCGTTCATAATTTTTTTGACAGCAGAGTACTGATCATTTCTTCTAGAAATACAAGAGGATTTCATTGTAAAAACTAAAACAAGTTCTGAACCGTATGAAAGGGAAGAAAGGCTAAGACCAAATCAGCTATTACAAAGTGCGAGTAGAGAGATATTTTATTGCGTTTTCTTTTCTCATAACCAAACAACAGCTGGTCATATCTATTATATATAGGTCTAGTAGCTGCTTTTATAGAATAAATTTGTACTATTTTTAATGTTAGGAAAGATGTCTCAATCTTGTTCTATTTAAAATTACAAAAAAATATAATTTTAGACTGTAAAATATTTTTTTACTTTTTAGTTATAGAGATTTTTTTTTGTCAAAATAAATATTTCAAGTTGTTTGACTTCGGTTCTCTAATATTCAATACAAAATGATTTAGTTGGCCTCTCAAATCAAAAGTTATGGCCTCCAACAACTAGACCTCACATACTAGAAATGTGAAAACATCTATGACACATAAAAGAACATTAAGGAATTATGTTTGTTGACTATCTTATGGTGCATGTTGTGGTATGTTATAAGACATCTTTGAATGAAGATAATGAAGCCAAAATAGAGTGCTAACAAGTTAGTGAGTGGATTGTAATGAATTTATGGCAGGTGGAAGGAGTATGTTATTTTTATTCTTTGGACTCATTTTAATATTTAGGTGTTGGAATTTTAACTAGAGATTTGGGTGCCACATTTTGGATGATTTTAACCCATGGTTTTTTAATTATCATTTGAGGGTTTCATGTATTTTCTCTCCTATTTATTGGGTGCCTAATATTTAGGTTTTGATAATGTGTTTATATGTATTATTATGCTATCAAAATTACTCTAGATCTCTAATTGGTGAGGCTCTTGTAAAGGCTTAGACTTTACAAATGCATTGTAACCTTTGATTACTAAATAATACATTGAGTTGCATTAGAGAGTGTAGCTTTCTTTCAAAAGGGTTTCCCTACATAAATCATTATGTTATAGTATGTTACTTTTGTGTTGATTTCCTTATAACTATATAATTAATTCAAGTTTTGCACATACCTTCTCTCATGGATTAGTGTAGGAAGTCTATTCTACATATTTTCTTCCCTTCATTGGTATCAATGTATAGTCACCTCAAACTCTAGGTGTTAAAGACAATACATTTTTTATATCAACCTTGGATTGAGTGGGAGCATACATAGAAAAAGATCTTGTTGTAGGAAAATTGACAAACACATCAAGAATAGAGATGGATAAGTTCTCTGGCACAAACTTTGAGCTTTATAAGCTCAAGATGGAGGATATGCTAATAGATAGAGATCTATGGGATACAATTTGGATCCAAACCCATCACAATGAAGTGAGAAGGTTATGACATATTTGAAAAAAAGGATAAGAATTTTATTACACCTTTTTTAGATGATTTAGTATTGTTAAATGTACATGAAGAGACTACTATGATAAAATTTTGGAAGAAGAGAAATATTTATTAAGACACATCCTTGGTAAACATTTTTTTTCTAAAGAAACAAGTTTCACACTTTCAAGATGAAGGATGGTGGTTCTTTGGTAAAACATCTAAATTATTTCAATATGAGCTTGTTCTAGTTTTAATACCTTGAAGTGAAGATGAAGTAGGAGGAGAAAAATATGAATTTTATATTCTTTTTTAGATTAATGAGGCCGATTTGTTATGTCTACCAAGAGTGATGCCACCAAGTTAAAAATAGATGATGTGGTGGCATCACTACATTATAATGAAATGTAAAGAAAGATAAGAATATAGTAGGGTTCCCCTTTCTAATCATGGAAAATAGAAAGAGAGGCAAGAAGAAGGATAATAATTAAGACAATTCTAGCTCCAAATGTCTTAGTAAGACTAAGACAAAATTTTAGAATGTTGACAATCCTTTTCATTTTAAAATAGACAACAAGGAGGAGAACTCATAGGATGATGGTGATGCCTTTGTCACAACCTTGGCTACACATGCATTCTTTTGTGTGTGGTTGATATAATTTAAAGCCTCTTTCCACATGGACTCAAATTTAGATTAGTTTTTGGAACATGAAGAATATAATGGTGGGAAGGCATATCTTGGAGATAACTATCATACGAATATTGTTTTCTATGAAAAATCTTGTTTTGATTCCTTGATGAGCAAGTGAATGAGATTAATGGTGTAATGCATGTCCTTGGTTTGGAAAGGAAACTACTTTATATAGGTAAACTTAATGATTCAAATGTGTGGGTTGTTTTCTCAAGTGGAGGGTACAAGATGGTGAGAGGTGTTATAGTTCTTGCTAAAGGTGTCCACGCCTACACACTATATTAACTAGATGAATGAAAAATTTAGTGTAATACCTCTTCTATTCAAACATTGAAGAGATGTATAGAATATGTGACTTCACAATTGAAACTAGCATCAAATAGGAGTGTTGCATCCACTTCCAATGCTCATATTTTCTAGGTACACAAAGGTGCTCATTATTTGGAGACTAAGCTATCAATTGAGAATATAATGTTATGACACCAAAGGATGGTCCACATACTTGTTGAGGGGTTAAATGATTGTAATCTTGAATTTAATTTATATGAGAATTATGTACATGGAAAATAGAATCATACTCAGTTTTACTCTAGTTCTCTTAAATTATCTATGGTGTTGGATTTAATCCATTCTACTACATTTTTTTTGTTAATGTTATTGTACAATATCTAAATATATATTCTAAATCTTAAATTTTGATGAATATAATATATGATGATATATTTTCTTATAACTAAATCTTGGGCATTTAGCTGTTTCCAACATCAAGTCTCCTCGTGAGAAAATTTAATTAGCAGGAATATTAATATTTATACTAATACGACGAAAGGAGTTTATTTAATAGATATAAACAAATTTAATAGAATCCTAGGATATATATAAGATAATTCATATATCCTCAGCAAAATAGAGTTGCACAATGAATGTTACAAGAGGGATAAGAGTATTCTAGGATTTAACTTGTGTAGAAAAATCATAGAAGTGATTATCATGACTTACATGATTAACAGTTCAAGATTAGCCTTATTGAGAAGTGGTCAAGAAAAAAACTTTCATTGAGATATCTTCAAGTTTTTTATTGTAAGGTATATGCACACATGCTTAGGGAGAAGAAACCTAAATTGTAGTTCACAAGAAGTTATGAAATGTATATTCATTACCTATGGTATTGGGGTTTGAAAGGATACAATGGGACTATGTGGCCACAATTTTATAGAAATAATGTTGTGTTTAGAAGTTAAGTATTATTTCATAATATTATAGTCGAAGAAGGATGAAAATAAATATGTGGTTCAACTAAACCCTAAGGCCAATAATGTTGAACCAAAATCCTATGAAGGACCCAAGTAGGAGGAGAGATCACTAATAGTTTAGGGAGTTTCAAAAAGGAGGTAGAACTTCCATATTAGCTATTGAGGAGATCCATTTTGGCATAGACAAATAAACCAAATAGGGTATAACTTCTTCTTATTGAGTTGTATTTCTTTTAATTACTAACATAGATATGCTCACAACTATGAGCAATGTATTGTGTATGGATGATTTTAAGTTTAGGAGAGAGATATGGATATGAGATAGATGCATTCATAAAATGAGAACATGTTGCTTGTAAATGGGTGTTCAAAAATTTTGATTTTAATAACAATATTGATAAGTATAAGGGTAGGTTGGTTGCAAATGGATATTCCTAAGGCGAGTGAATTGACTATGGTAATAATTTATCTATAGTTTCTAAGATGACATCCATTTGACTCTCATTATTCATTAAAATATTTTTCTACCTTTAGGTTTAGAAAATGGACGTAAAGACATTTTTATTTCATGATGATTTGAAGGAAGAAATTTACATGAGTCATCTAAATAACTACATTGAAAATGGTAAAGAAAAATTACTTCACAAGCTAAAGAAATCGTTGTATTGTATTAAGCAATCATCTAGAATGTGGTACAAAAAGTTTGACTACTTCTTGTTGTGATTGAGAATTCTAGTATCCAAATTCAATTATATTATATATTATAAGATGAACAATGATTATTTTCTTGTTATCACATTATATGTTGATGATGTGGTGTATTTTTGATAGTGGTGAAGACATGATTTATGAATTGAAGTCTCAAAGTTTAGCATACTTTTAGATAAAATACTTAGGGGCTACTAGGTTCACTTTAGGTATGGAAATCAAAAGAGATAGAATACAAAAATAATTGATTGGGCCAAAGCAAGTATGTAAATCTAGTGATGCAAAGGTTCAACATAATAGTTTGTAGACCATTATGTGTTCATACTCAATTGGGACTAAGTTATTAGTAGAGTAATATCCAACTTCTCCTAGTTAGATGGAAGACATAGCCTCAGTATTGTATGTTAAGGTTTGTACTGGATCAACCATGAACCAAGCAATAAGAGTCTTGAGTTGATTAATGACTAACCTTGGATGAGTACATTGGGATAAAGTGAAGAGGATATATGTATATATTTACAAGGTGCATCTAAGTAATCCCTTTGTTATCATATTAATTCTATAGGGGATTGACACTCAATGACTATTCGTGGATTTGTGGAATCAAATTGGGTTGGGGATTTTGATAGAAAGAGACCCATCAATGGATATGTTTTCAATATATTTGGAGTTATAATCATTTTGATAAGTTAGTGGTAAGTTGTGATTGCTTTTTCCACTACATAAATAAAGTACATGGTAGCTATTCATGTGTGTAAGGAATCCATCTAGCTTAAACATTTATGTTTAGATATGGGGCTAACTCCAAGAGCTATTATAGTTCTATTTACAATTAAAGTATTATATGTCTAACATATTAGTGTTTAGTACTATCTTTTTTGTGACTTGGTAGAGGATGTGAGGATGATGCTAGAAAAAGTTAATATTATGCAGAATGTTGTAGATGCATTGATGAATCTAGTGAGCTTATAGAAGTGTGGATAGTGATGAGAGTCTATAAGTCTCTTAGCACCCAATAATTCTAGTTGATAGTGCTACTAATTGTTTTTCTCTTGGAAGATGTTTGATATGTGGGAGAATGTTAGGAAAGGTGTCTCAAGCTTGCTTATGATGTTATGAACATAAAATATGCAACTTTTAAGCTATAAAACAAAAGAAAAACTTAGTTTCAAAGCTATAGAGGTCATTTTTTGCCAAATAAATGTTTTGAATTGTTCGCTTTTGATTTCCAAATATCTAACATGTAGATCACTTTGATCTCTACAATTATTTAAAAAATGACCAAATCAACCTCTTCAACCAAAATTAATGACATTCAAAAATTAAACCTCCCACAAAATATAAAAATATATGACACATAAAAAGTATGAAAAAGAGTTACACTTGTTAAAATCAAAACATATTTAAACTACCCAATATCTAGGTTGATGTATGCAGATTTGAAAAATTAAGTGTGAAAAGAATTATTTATCATGTGATGAAAGCATCTAACCTAATTCCTCCATTGTTTATGTGGATTCTAGAAGTCCTATCTTCTTTTATTTGTCACTTTCATGCGTTCTTCTTTCGGATTGTGATTCAATGGCCACCTTTCCTATCACTTAAATTTTTCTCAGACGGCTTCTCGAAGATAAAGCCGTGACCCCACGATTTTGACGCATTAATAAAAGGTATACATCTTTACATGGTGGAATCTCAGTGTTATTGGTAGTGCTATGAATTATGAAGAAATGTTTAGCTCTCTATCTTGAGCCTTGGTCCCACAAATGTATGTGATAGTTTAAAACGTTCTGAGTGGCCGGCAAGTATTTGTAATGGGCTGCTGGGGAAGCTTTTTGGCTAACTATTGTTTAATGTTGTTGGGCCCGCAGAAAATCACTTGCTAAATCACCAGAGAAGTCCTCCATGACTCTTACAGCTCGACAAAGAAAGCTTCCTTGTGTACCCTGAGAACCACGCAATCCTCTTAAAAAGCCTCTTCTACTTCCTATTGCTCTGCACAGTTCTTGTCATGCCCAGTTTCTTTGTTTCCCTTGTGTGATAGACCATCAGTACTGCAACTTTTCTAAAAAGATCGAATTTTTCTGAGTATCAACTCAATCTTAATCATACCCAACTCTTGAAGTTGAAGATTGTAGTGAAGCTTTGATCATTTGTGCAAATGGAATTTGCAGACGGATTCAGCAATTGGGGTTCCCGAGATGGGAATGGCGACTCTGAGGAGGAGACTCTTTCCTTCTGTGACCTCCCCGTTGCTGGGAATGCTGAGATCGAATGGGGGAGCTCGAAAATAGATTCAAGCATTCAACTTTTAGAGCGCGAGGATTTCAACTTCGACCTCGACTTCGACATGGGCGGTTCTATTTCAAAAGAATTTCACAGCTGCCCGGCCGACGATCTGTTCTACGATGGCCATCTCCTTCCTCTCACTCAATCCAACGCACACTTTTCTTTCAGCGAATCGAGTTCGTTCGGGGAAAATCGGATTCTGCTAAACGAAAAACTGCAGGCCTGGAGATCGGATTCGCTGGACTCGCGATCAAGCTACTGGACAACCTCAAGCTCTAACAACTCTCAAGCTTCGCATGGAAACTTCAATTACTTTGCCTCGCATAAAAGCTTTAGACATGTTAATTCCAATTGTGCCAGCAATAAATCTGAATCGGATGCTCGTCGGAGCTCATCCACGTCACCAAAGCCGCCGCCGCGTTGGTGCACTAAAAGGTCTCTAAAATGGCGGCAGTTTTTTGCTGTGGGTGTTAGTAAGACTCCTGTCATGCGGGTGGACGACATGCGTCTCCGGCAACAGAAGAGCTTAAACAGCCGACACATTGACCAGTCCGTCAAGGGAAAAATGTCGGTACAGGAGACACCCAGAGCCAAAGGGTGGATGAAATTGGTAACTTTGATGTCACTAAACGGTTGTATGGGTTCCGTCAAGTCGGTCATTAACTGTACCACAGTCAAGAAGAGTATTGATGGCGCATGTTTGGGCTGTAAAGAATGATAGACCGACAGTTTTGGCTCCTCCAACAAAAACACAGGAAGAAGAGCAGTGCGCTATGCCTTCTATAAAAAATTAACTTGATTTTCATGATTTGAATATGATTTGTGGATTCGATTGTGTGGTTGTTTTTTTGTCATCAATATTTTTTTTTGAAAAAGAGCTGTTTTTTGTTAATTGTCGTTCATTTTCTTCTTCAGCTCTCTTTCATTCTGATGATGGATCATGCCATGTTCATGTGATTCGAAATGTTGACGACAAAAAATAGAACGACACAATAAAATCCAGAAATCATATTCAAATAATAAAATGGGTTGTACAAACTTGATATCTTTAATTGAATTTCACGAGTTTTTTTTCCGTCAATGGATTGAAATTGACTTAATTTGATTGATTATGTATCTGACGATGCCATTCAGTTGGAAGGTTGTGGTAAAGTATTATGAGATTGAAAATTTGTTAAATCACTGATACCATGATTCTGATAGTTGTCTTGTCCGTTTCAGGCCTGCATTTTTCTTTAACTTCCATTGCTCACGATTTTGATAGTGTTCTTGTCCGTTTCAGGCCTGCATTTTTCTGTAAATCCAATTGCCCGTAAGAGTCGGCTTAACGTGTTTGGTGAGGTTTACCTCCTCGTTGTTTTTTGTGTGTTTTTTTCCATATGTTAGTATGAAAATCGCGTGATATCATGTTTACGTCCGTTTTGCAGGTGCGAAAAAAAGTTAGTAATGCGTGTACGATACGCAAGAATTAAGTGTATTAAAATTAAAACTCCAAACTAACATAGTAATATCCATTTTCCTTATAGGTTGATCGTCGGTCTCTATGTGGGCTATGGCATCCACCCATAGGGGGCTAGTTTTGCCTCAGCTCACCCCACATATCCAAGGTATGGGCCGCTGGGCTGAGTCACGGGGACACCCCTGCCGCATAAAAAAAATGTATATATCCATTTTCCTTCTAACCTTGTCATCTAGTAATATCAATTTTCCTTTTCTTGTAATTTTTTATTGCCCCAAACTCTTGCAAATTGTCCTTTGAATTAATCGTTTTATATCATACCTTATTTTATATTTAAATTATTGTCTAGAAAATTTTTTATGTTAGGATGAGTTGTAATTTTAATTTATAAATTGTATGGAAAGGAGGATTTTATGAACCCTAGTTTTTGTGACCATTTGTAGGAGGTGCCATTAAAAATCTTTCACATGAACCCTAGTGTTTTACTTCCATTACATGTGACGACAATCGTATTCTTGTCCCTACATTATTCATTCACCTTGGAGTATTTCAAAAAAGGAGAAACAACGCTTAACAATTGTGGGGACACTGTAGGGAGCAGAGAACAAAGGGATCTGAGTGTCAAAGGCCCTGTGGGGGATTCAATACATTTGAATCAAGAAAAAAGAATGGAGAAGGGGAAAGGCTTGCATATGAGGCTGAAATTGAAGCAAGGCTGACAAAGAAGAGTCAAACATTGGAACCATGTAGTGATATGACAACTATGGAGGAGATCTTTGACATGGAAGAGGGACTAAAAAATGAAACACCTATAGACAATGAAGCCCATGTTCAAAATGTTGGGAAAGAAGAAGAGAATCTTGAACATGGAAAAGACGAACAAGGTAAAACCTTAGAATTCCAGCTCCCTAGTGAAGTTGTTGAATGCATCATTGAAATCAAAATAGAATTTTTTATTTTTTTTCTTAAGAGGAATCCCAATAGAGTTAGATTTCTACAAATGGAAAATGAATTGGGAAAACAAGGGTTGGGAGATTGAAACAATTAGGGGACTAGGAAAAGGATATGTATCTTGTATGTTTAAGTTTATTGAACGTGCTTAGATAGTTTTATAATATGACACATGGGTGATATTTGGACAAATCTATTATTTGCAACCCTGGACTTTTGATTTTTACCCTGAATGACCTTCCCATTCACACTATCCCATGTGGTCAGAATTTCCCTTTTAAAATTTGGCCTTTAGGCTTCTTATTAAGGATATTGTAATCCAAATCAGTAAAGTTATTTGGTGCAAACAAAGTTCAAATAAATTCTCTAGTTTAAGAGTTCATCCAAGAGTTTGTGTGGAAATTGATCTAAAAAAAACTTCACCAAAGAATATTAAAACATTTGGTCTAGGCTTTGAATTAGAACAACCAATAGTTTATCTAAACAAGCCAAATTATTTCCTTTTCTGCCAAAAAGAAGGTCATTTGAATTGAGAATAAGTTCTCGTTATCTCACTCTCTAGTTGCACAAACCAAGTATGTCGCTAAATCCATCCTTCATGCACCACTAGCCCTTAAAATCCCTTCTTCATCTTCCTTGCAAGATAATAATTTTCTTCCTTCTAGGAATCATGCTTCTTTTGAGTCTTCCTTATTGGGTCATACATCTTATATAAATGTTATTATTTATGAGTGGAGGGTTGTTCAAAAGAGAAAAGAATCATGTTCCACCTCTTTCTACCACTCTACTACTAATGAGCCATCCCACCTTGGCTTAAAATTCCCTTATAGGTCCATTTCTCCTCCTCCTAATCCTAGATAAAGGTCGAGGTCCCCACCAATTGAATCAAATGCAAGACTGAGCAATAAACAAAGAGTCTCCATCTCTAACCATTTTGGAGTATTGTCATAAGAGGATGATAATTCTCTAGTTGGTTCACTGTTGACATATTTTATGCCACCCTTGGATGCACATCATTTATATCCGATCAGAGAGATCCTATGTGTGCATCCTATTGAAATCCATGATTATTTTTTATGAATCTAGGTCATAGAGGTTTTGAAACTCCTCAATTGTGGTTTTTAAGGTTCTGAACTTGCAAGATAGGGCTTTCAAAAACCCTTATGTGCTTAAACCCTAAACCCATGAACCTGGCGTGCACTTTTGTTATAAACACATGTTGACCTTTTGCACCTACTTAGTCTTGTGTCCCTAAGTTAAAAGTGTTAATGTCCCCATTCTTCATTTTACCTAAGCACGACCCCCTTTTTATGAACAACTTTAAGCACGTGCTAATTATCGCCGCTTAATTCTTTGTATCGCCCATCATTGAAGTCCTAACGTTCATCGGCTTCATTTTTGCGATGGGCGATGAGCTCATTTCCTTTGCATCGCTTGTCACTATAATCTTTTGGCCTTTTTATTTCACTTCCATGACACGTGATGCCCTATATGTCCCTTCGCATCGTGTGGACTCTTTGCATCATGTTTCATGTTGAAAGGCTCAAGTCAAATGTGTGATATTGATGAACAACCCAAATTAAGTGATGTAGATCAAACGGATATCGTGCCATCATTTCACGTTGCTATTATGAAATGAAAAGTGTTGAGCTTCTCATGATGTGCGATGGTTGAGGATCAATGACGAACGATGAAGAATGAGCATCTAACAGTCATTTCTAGCCTCTAGTGCATCGCGATTATGTTCAAAAAGGTTGAAGGCCTTTGCGCAATGAGCGATGGAGGCGGGATCTCTTCATCGAAGGGACTAGTGGATATCAGCAAAACATTGACGATGGTCCTTTCGACATCCCAATAGGATAGTGTATGACATCAGTGTGGAAAAGTGGCAATAGCCCACTATCCCGCGGTAATGGTGGTGGGCCTTGGTTTGGGTCTAGCGGGATAGTGGGTAGGCGACATGTGTCTTGGTGGGCCCAGAACCTTAGTTTTCCTTGTGTGATTCAATGGCTTAGATTCAGTGTAGGATAATCTAATGGTCATCGTGCACATCATTCATATCGTTGTTGTGAATGATGTCACCCAGGTGCTTTTCATGATGATCTATTATGGTATGATGGACATTCAACAATCTAGATGTAAAGACATTATCCAATGGCTATCGCTTGCAGTCTTTGCATCATGATTTCATTTCATAAATCCTGGTGCCTTTCTACAATGAGAAATGAAGGGTTGAGATTAAATGATGAATATCCAACAGCTAAGGTGGCATCATGCCCTTGCTTCACATCGTTGTTGTGAAGCAAGGAGATGGAGTGGTTTGCGCAATGTGCAATGAATGACCCTGATTTGAAGGTGAAAATCAACAATGATTTTTTAAACCTATCTCAATGTTCGATCTTGACCATCCATCTCTAATCCAAGGGCCAGCTTTCAAAATTCAACAATCAATGGCTCTTGTTCATGGTAGATTTATGGAAGTAATGTCTCAGTGACATTCTCAGCTATTAGATCAAATTTGATCTATGGCCCAAATTTGTATGCATTTTCAATGTTGCTTTTTAGAATTGGGTGGCACAATTACTCCTTGATACGTTACAAAGGCCATATTCTTTTGTCAGGATATGTTGGTCTGATATTTTGTTGTAGAATTCGTGGGCACCCATCCCTGCATTCATGAGTCATCATTTTGGGGCTTCTTTGAGTTGTTAGATCCTTTATGGCTAGTTATGTTGCTCTATAATGGGAGAAATTCAAATTATTTTTCTTGATCGAGTTCATATTTTGTAACCCTAGTTAGTTTAGGGTTAGGGTTTTGAATTCAACTCTTGGTTATGTTTGAACAAAAAAGGAAAAAATTGTATCTTTTTGACGTTCTTCCTCCGGCCCCTCTAGGATTTTTCTTTTGCAAACCTACAACTCTTGCATTCTACTATTTTAAAGGTTACTTCAAGCTTTATGTCAATAAAATTCAACTATTATCACCATTACCTCTTGCATGTTTGAGTAAAATTCATTTACCTTCATATTTGAGTAGGTGTTTTAGTTGTTTCTTTGACATATCATGTTGTTCTAAAGTAGGAAGGAACAAACTCTAAATTTGGTGCATCACCTTCTTTCACATTTCATGTCTCCTTCTACCCATTTTCCCTTGTGATCTATTAGAGTAGGTTAACATTAGGGTTTTCATTATGTTGGGTTAGACCAACATATTTGTAATTAGTTTAGAAGAGGAAGTTGGCCTTCTCTAGAGACTTGACCTCAATTTGCAAGGCCCCACACCTTGAGGTCATTTCCATTATGTCATTAGAACACTAAACTCTTGTTTAGTAGGGTGCAATTTTATGTGCCAACAGTTTTTGGCATGCTTGGTGAGACAAGCTTCTCTCCATTGAAGAATTTGGTGTTTTCTTCAATGCATCTTGTCTTTAGAGGCAAATCTTTAAATAGCATGGCGACTCTATTTCAAATCAGCTAGTTCAAGTAGCCTAGTTCCATTTCATTTCATTTAAGAGTTGGTGCACTCTTCAACATTTCAGCCTTTGGAGGTGTTCTTCAAGCACCTAGTGACTTTACAACTCTTTGGGTGACTCTTTGGTAAGTACCCAAAATCTATGGTTGGGCAGTCCTCTACCCTTATTTTGTAATTTTTGAAGTGTTTCCCATGCTTATCGACAAATTAGCCTTGCCTACGTTATACCACCGCGAGACCACGCATTAGTTCAGCCCGGCGACTTGACCGATTTACATCACGAAGATATAGATGATGAGATCTTCAGGTTTATTATGGCGGACTCCCTATGGACTAACCTAAATGTCTGGGGATGATCAAAGATCAACCTTGCCTACTGGCTTCGAGAACAAGCGTGGTTTGACAAAGGCGACCTTGTTTTGGTTTTGAATGACTTTTTGACCTGTTTTAGTTTTAGATGTTTTGATGTTTTTGGATTTTCCTAATTTTTTATGTTTTTTTGATTTTTCTAATTTTTGATGTTTTGGTTTGCGAGTTAGAGGACTTTGAAGAGCAAGGTATTTCTCAAACCAAGAGTAACCTTGCATACAAAATTGTGGGATCAATGAATGAGGATGAAACCCTCTTTTTATAGATTTTCTTGATGAGAGATTGGCCAAGATGGTGAATGTGGGACTAAAGATCCTCCAATGAGAAAGACCTTGTCAAGTGGTGGAGTGGTCAATGGTTGTGCAAGATTTGGGAAGAGTGCCCATGAGAGGGAGAATTTGAATTCAAATTTTGCAATAAATTTTGAGAGGGGGACAAGAAAAACAGCAATAAATGCAATGTTGGACTTGTCATGTTGAGGGAAAAATGAGGGTTTTAAATAAATCAATAAAATTGATTTATTTGTGCAAGTGGAGATATCTAGAGAATGCAAGTGGGTGAGATTAGTATTTAATCATGATTAGATTAAATAAAAGATGATTATGTTAATTTAATGATGATTAGGTGAGTTGACTTTTATGATTTAAATATTTGATTTATTTAAATCATAAAAAGATGAAATATGGATTGGATTTAATTAAATAAATGTTTGACCTATTTAATTAAAGGGATGATGTTTGATTTATTAAAAGGCTGATGATAAGGTTTATTTGATAAATGACCTTAGGAAATGAGATTATTTAATGAATGGATGAAAGTGATGAATGGGCCTAATGTGAGACCTAATTTGATTGAATCTGATTGAATGCATAATGTCAATTTTTCATGTCTACAT
>VDFB02081461.1:0-27397 GCA_007258455.2 Sequoia sempervirens
TACTTCTTTTATACTTCTATCATAAATTAAAAACACAACTTAAATAATTTGTGTTATTTAATTACTTCATCACATTTCTTCTTAATTAAATAAAGATATCTAAAAACTTTTATTTAATTATCATTTTCCTTTTGTTTTAATTTAATAAACAAACTCTATAGTTTGATTTATTAAATTATTTATTCCCCTTTTGCTAAATTTAAATAAATTAAAATTATTTAAATTAATGCATAAATCATTTACCACTATTCACTCACCAATAAAATTAAATTTTCAAAATTTAATTAATTCTACTGTAATTCACGGGAAGAGCTTCGGGGACAAACCTGCAAGAAGTCCTCTCAATCTTCTTCCTCCAATCTTCCCTCTCATCTTGCTTGTGTTTTCATGGGGAGGAACAATCCTCCATGATTAGCTCCAACTTCTCATCCCATGCCATTCAATTCTCCAGATTGAATCCCAGCCTCTTATCCCGTATCCCTGTGCAAATGTGCTGCCGTGAAAGCTATAAATACAGCTCTTTGGCTATAGGAAAAGGATCCCAACTTATGCAATCTTACTCTGCAGATTTTCCAAAGCATCCAGCATCCATCCAGCATTCATCTAGCATCCAGCATTTGCAATCATGGCAGCAATCACAGTAGTTTTAATCATTTAATCATATAGGAAATAGAATAGTTCCATTCTCATTCTCTAAGTGTCATTTCAATAGTTTAATTAGCTTCTAAATTTGAGAGCAAAGTAGATTAGAGAGATCTTTATAGTTAGAGAGCAATAGGATAAATTTCTAAAGATTTATAATTTAAATTAGTTTAAATTTCTTAAATCTTAGATGCAATGTCTTATTTAGAGGTGTAGAAGCATGTTTAAATGGTTTAACTCATTCCTACACTTACAATTTGGCGCCCACCATGGGGCCTAACCCCATATTCTAATAAATTTTGTGAAAAGTGTCTTACAGGAATCAGCATGATAGTTTTCGTGGAACCGTGACTTTTTGCAGCGCGGCAGTTGGATTTTATAGCACGCCGATGGTCTGTTGTAGCACGCCGAGCTTCTGTTGTAGCGCGTCATGTCACTATTTCAGTGCGTCGAGTCACTGTTTCAGCGTGTCGCGTCACTGTTTCAGTGTGCTGCGTCACTGTCTTTAAAATCATTTTTTTTATCTGGATCCGACGCATCCACGGCCAAATTTTGTTTTTGTCTATTTTTTATTAAAATTTACCAATCCTAGGATAACAAATGGATAAAATTTATCAATCCTAGGATAGAAATGGATAAAAATTGATCAATCCTAGGATAGAAACTTCACATTTTCTTGTGGGATTAAAATTGAACATCATGCTTTTTATGGAGCAATATCTGGACATATAGATTAGATCATTTGTCTTTTGGGTTTTAAAAAGAACAACTTCTTTGTTGTGATTGGGTGATAGGTTTATGCTCTCCCCTTAGCTGGGTGCATCAGAATACCAGACTCACTTTTACTTTACACATTTTTAAAGCTTTTTAAAACCTTTAGATAGGCCTGTCATAGTGGGAAAAAGTACTCACCCTACGGGAACGACATGAGTGGGGACAGCCAAAAGCCATGGTAATCCAACCCACTTAAAAATTTATGTGAATTTGAAACCCTCTTTCCAGCGGAAGTGTTCGGGATAACCATCCCCAAAATCTTTGTTCTAAAGATTGGGAGGTCTCTCGAGGGAGTTTATCCATTTGCCACTCTGAATGGAAACCCTATCTAAGAACCTAGAAATAGAAGCGTGCTTGTCAGTTCCCGAACATTGTAATGCACAAAGTCGCGTGGGAAAGATCTACCCTCAAGCACTCACCATATATAATTGCCAAAAGAATTTGTTGCTTTCGAGGATCGGTATCACTTCCGTCACTCGAATGCGCTGGAAAGACAAAAACATGGGCACCCTCTAGAAATTTGACATGGGTAATGAGTCAGCGCCAATTCCAAGGCATGGGCTATTCAAATTATATAAATGCCTTTTTCTCACAAGGTAGGTCTGCTCGGGGGTATTATCTATTATAAACCAGTGAAAATCAAGAAGAATCATGCTTGATTCTTAAGAACATACACTATCTATTTAGATTCTAGGATTTTAAAGTCAACCATTCTATTCTTGCTTGTGTTTTCTCTCATAAAAATCAGATAAGATCATCACAAAAATCTTCAAAATCAAAACACTTGTGAAATTCCCATGATTCGAGATTGAGTATCCACCAAATTTGTCAAGAAATCTCTTGTCAAACGAATCAGAAAACCAAAGAAAACACTTGCATACAAACAACTTCTGAGAAAGCAACTATTTTTATATCAAAGCAGGAAAGTTCTACTCCAACATAGGACTTTTATTCATAGGTATCACGATTTCTCTAGAGGTTATATGGACGACTATGTTGTAGCTCCCTTAGATTCACAAGCATTTTATCAAAGAAGGGCTCTTAGGCAACACCACAATCACAGTCAAAGAATTCGTCCAGAATACATCCCACAACCAGCCATACAATACGATGCCAGACCAAGTGAGTTTCATAGAATAAGATAGTTTTGTCTTAGCAACTCATGGTTCTGTTATAGCGCATCCCTAGTCTATTTTGGCGCTTTCGGTCCCTGTTATAGTGCTTCCCTAGTCTGTTTTAGCGATTTTGGTCCCTGTTATAGCGCTTCCCTAGTCTGTTTTAGTGCTTTCGGTCCTTGTTATAGCGCTTCCCTAGTCTGTTTTAGCACCTTTGGTCCCTGTTTTAGCGCGTCCCTAGTCTGTTTTAGTGCTTTCAGTCTCTATTTTAGCACGTCCCTAGTCTATTTTAGCGCTTAATATCTCTGTTATAGCGCCTAACTAGTCTATTTTAGCGCGTCACAGGTCTATTCTAGCGCGTCACTTGTCTATTTTAGCACTTTCGATCTCTGTTTTAGCGCATAACTAATCTGTTCTAGCACGTATCTGCTATGTTTTAGAGCGTACCTACTCTATTTTAGCACTCCAGAAAGTCAAAAAATAGAGAGTTAGTAAGACAGTTTGTCAATTTTCCCATGTCAAAAACAAGGTTTTCATCAATCCAAAACATTCTTTCCATAGTCCAAAACACTTGAATCATACAAATAAAGAAAACTTTACTATTACGCCTAGATCTTGAAACATCTTGCAAAGTGTCCTTATCACTAAATCTGAGATTTTGTGTCAAAATTTCCCTATCAAGGATTTTATCATCCTTCCATCATGAAACTAGACACGACTAAATCAGATTTTTAATCAAGAACTTTGACACTTATCTAATCAAAACCATCCAAGATCAAAGTCTAGAGTAAAACTTTAACATTTGTATGCCTATTTTCACACGAGCAGCATATCAAAGACAACAATAAGAAGAAAATGAAAGAATAGTAGCCATGGCTAAAGAAAACCCTTGGGGACGATATAGCAACACTGATCCTCTCACTAATAACTGCAGAAGAAATCGAGAAAGTTCAACAAGACCCTCATTTCCATAAATTTATGGAAAAGATGCTAGAGCAAGATATGGAAAAGTATCTTCTATTATTAGCTGACAAAGGTGCTAAGCTTGCTAAAGACTTTGATGTCAATCAACTCAAGGAAACAACCACACCCAAGACAACTGGTATGGAAAATCCAAATCAAATAGATGCTTTGACAAAACAAATCCAACAATTACAATCACAGTTCCAAAATATCCAACAAGGGCCAACAAAAAGATATTCCTTACAAGACATTTTCCCTTATCCATTCGATCCAAGCATTAACATGATACCATTTCCACGGTATTGTGAATACCCGACGTACAACAAATACAATGGAAGAACCAATCCGTGGAAGAACAAAAGCTGCAGGAGGCCATACAGGACAGCAGGGCACTGGGCTGTTTCCAGGCAGGGACTTGCATGAACTGGTTTTCCCAAGGTGATTTCCCAAGTCCATGCTGAAGGCGTCCGACCGAGATTGCCTTACACTTCTCATTCAACATCCAACATGGGGTGACCCTAAAAGAACTCTACAACACCAAACAAGCAAAAGGTCAAAAATTTCTTTCCTTTCTCCAATGATGGAGAAGGCTATTTGCTAAATACCCTAGGTCTATTCCTGAAGAGGAGAAGATAGAAATGTTCATTGATAACTTAGTGGATGACATGAATTACATATTGGACTTACAATGTCCATCTACATTTGAACAAGTTATCGAAAAGGGGCTCAAAATCGAAGAGGCTCTAATCAAAAGAGGAACAATCAAACACTTCATTGAAGGTTCAAACAATAGCAATTCCTCTAACAACAACAATGAGAAGCCAAGATTTTGGCAAAAGAATAAGAATCATTTATGGTCGATACACATGCGTCTAAGCCATTATTCAATTTGGCCTTAACCACACTACAAACAAACAAAGCGATGGTCTTATTAATGTCCAAAATAGAAGTAGTGATCAAGGAAATAATCAAAACAATGGAGAAACAAAAACCCAATCATTCCAATGACCATCCAATAAACGAAAATTCACGCCATTAGGGCAATCATTGGAATCAGCCCTCAAAGAACTTTTAGATGAAAAACTCATTCAAGTACAAGAGGCTAGAAATTGGGACCCTCAAGTCAAACCATCATGGTGGAATGACTTGCATTACTGTCATTACCATCAAAATAAAGGCCACATGACTGAAAATTGTTGGCAGTTAAAACATGCGGTACAAGAACTCATAGATCAAAAGAAAGTATTTGTAGAAGGGCACCAAACAAACAAAGATCATACAACATTCAAAAATCCTCTACCCAATTATCAAAAGGGAGAATCCTCTTCCGCAAACACCAAAGGTAAGAATGTTAGTTATGTTTATGACACAACAATCCTTTGTCTTTCTGCTGCCAAGAAGGATGAGGAGTTATGCAATCAAATCGATCGGAACAATGACATTACATCTACTAATTTGGTACAACATATGGACAAATCTGAAAACCAAATTAATGTAATCACACTCAAAGGGAAACAAGAGTACCAACCAGTTAATGTCACAACAAGGGCACAATCCAAAGTTATATTGAAAGGAGCGTCATTATCATCCCAATCTGTAGATCCTCCCCCCAATCAATATAATCTCATTGATCAATTACAGAAAATACCAACACAAATATCCATCTTGGAACTTTTAAAGATCTCCCCATTGCACAAAGAGGTTCTTGAGCAAGCTCTTGTATCAACCACGGTACCTAACAATTTGGATGTATGTCAATTCCAAGCTATGGTGGGACATCTATCTACACCTCATTGTCTTTCATTTTCCGAACATGATGATTATCACTCACCCATCCACATAATTCTGCCCTTCACATTGAAGTCCTCATCCATAAACATCATGTAAAGCGTGTCCTGATAGATGGGGGGGCTAGTTTAAATATTTTGTAACTTAAAGTTGATTTGTGCACTAGGATACTTAGATGAAGCCATTGATACAAGAAGAAAAATCACAATCAAAGCATATGATGAGGAAGAAAGATCCTCTAAAGGGTTGATCATATTACCCATTCAAGTGGGACCTATTGTCCAAAATGTGGTTTGTCAAGTCTTAGACAGGGAACTGACATACAACATACTATTGGGACGTCCTTGGATTCATGATATGCAAGCAGTACCTTCCACCTATCATCAATGCCTGAAATTTCCCGTCAATGGACAGGAGGTAACAATCACAGCAGACTATAATGACACCCAAGCTTGTCATACATTGAAAACATCTCAGGATACATTAATACCTCACAATAGAGAAGTTAGCACATCAGATTCATCTAATGGTGAGAAACAGCAAAGCTTCATATCAAAGTGGCTTCCAAGACAACAAAAATCACAAGAGATCAGGGTGGCACAATCTAAACCTTCAAATGTTGAAGAATAATTGGCTTCACTCTCACACCAATTCACCAACAAAGTACAGATAAGTGATGAAGGAATAAGTGAATATGGTGTTGGACACTCTTTCCATCTATCACAGATGTTACCCTCCTTACAAACATATGGACAACCATCTACAACCACCCAAAAATCAGCACAATCTACAACGACATTAGATGGCAGATTTGTAAAAGCTAGGAACTTAGATGAAGAATCAGAAGATAAGGCCATACTAAATTGGCTTTATAGGGATGAGGAAGCTTCCACTTCCACGAGTAATATCATAGAAACAAATCAATATGGAAAGGGAAAAACTATTATGGAGAATATGGGATATTCAGGACAGGGACCTCTTGGGTTAAAGAAACAAGGCATAACAGAACCAATCCAGCTACTCATGCTCCAACATAAGGATAAAACTGGACTAGGATATACATTAGAACAAGGATCTCTTGACCGAGGGAAACAAAGTGTAACGGAACCGATCCAAGTTCTCACAATTCAGCAAAATGGCAGAGCTGGACTGGGATACACAGAAGAAGCAAGAGCAGAAATCACCAATAAAACTATGGAGCGTATTCTTCAAATGAGAGATAACTCTAAAACAGATTCAAATGAATATGAGTGGGATAACTTATCAGATGTTTCCTATGAAGATATTCAGATCAACGTCATCAAAAAGTATACCCCCAAACGTGAGGAGGGTCAAAGCTCGAGTTTTAATCCTATTGTCTTTGAAACACAACACTCTGATGACTCAAATGAAGATGAACGGACATCGATTGAGATAAATGATGTGGAAGAAAATTACCTTCGTAGGCCTCGACATAACCATTAACAACCTTGATGACATTTTCGTCTGAGCTTTCACCATCGCTGACCTCAACCCATCTAATGATTCATTGCCTTTACTGCATCCCAAGCTTATCGAATGGGAACCCCAACACCCTATCAATCTCCCTGTTTTTGACAATGACTCCGCTATTATTAACTACCTTTGCTGTGAGGAATCTAATACTTGTTCTACCAATACTTCTTTTAATGATGCTTTTAGGCAGGAGGATGCCAAGCCTTCTAGTTGCAAAAATATGAAAATAAAAAATGGATCTAATGGTGAAAACCATTCTATGGCAGTATTTGATCCTAAAATAGTAAAAACAAAATACGCATCCAATGGTGAAAACCTCATTAAGGCACCAAAGGATGGAAGGTTTGACATCCTCCCACAAAATTACCATGAAAGATCATCAGTATTGATAGAACCCACACAGTCTATTGATATTGGCACAGCAAAGAAAATAAGAATACTACACCTGGCAGCATCCATGACAGATACAAAAAAGCCAGATTTTATCAAATTCTTTGAAGAATGATGCATTAATTTTGCATGGTCATACTCTGACATGCCAGGCTTAGACACAAATCTCATTATACATCACTTATCCTTACCGGCTGGCACTAAACCAGTAAAACAGAAATTGAGAAAAATGCATCCACATGTTGCATTATTGGTAAAAAATGATTTGAAGAAACTACTAGATGCTGGATTTATCAGATCTATTAATTATGTTGAATGGATATCCAACATTGTACCTATTTCAAAGCCAGATCACACCATCAGAATATGTATTGATTTTCGGGATTTAAATAGGGCATGTCCAAAGGATGATTTTCCTTTGCCAAACATAGACATGATTGTAGATCTAATAGCCGGCCATCAAATGCTATCCCTCATGGATGGATTTTCAGGATACAATCAAATCAAAATAGCTCTTGAAGACCAAGAAAAGGCAGTATTTACATGTCCATGGGGTACCTTTTGCTGGAACGTCATGCCTTTTGGGTTAAAGAATGCAGGAGCTACATACTAGTGAGCTATGACAACAATCTTCCATGACATGATGCACACCTTCATGGAGGACTATGTGGACGATATCTTAGCCAAGTCTCACACCAGGGAAGGACATCTAGAGATATTGGCCAAAATATTTGACAGGTTGGAGAAATTTAAAGTCAGATTAAATCCTAAGAAATGTGCCTTTGGAGTAACATCAGCAAAACTCCTTGGATACATAGTTTCTACAAAAGGAATTGAAGTAGATCCAGCAAAAGTTAAAGCCATTATGGAAATGCCACCTCCTAAGAATATCAGTACATTAAGATCTCTACAAGGCCGACTACAGTCCATCAGAAGATTCATCTCTCAACTAGCAGATCGGTGTCATCCATTCAACCATCTTTTGCATAAAAATGTGTCTTTTAAATGGGATGAACAGTGTGAGAGTACTTTCAGTTAAATCAAGCATTATTTGATGACACCACCAATCTTGGTGCCACCCAGTGAAGACAAGCCATTGTTGCTATATATTGCAACAACAAATATCTCTTTAGGAGCCTTGTTGGCACAAGAGGATAGAGAAGGGAAGGAACAGGCAATATACTATATCAGTAGGACACTCAATGAACATGAAGTAAACTACACCTTCATTGAAAAATCATGCTTAGCAGTAGTATTTGCAACACAAAAATTGCAACACTATATGCTCACTCACACTGTCAAGCTCGTTGCAAAAATTGATCCCCTCAAGTATTTACTGAGCAAAGCAGCTTTAACAGGAAGGTTGGAAAAGTGGGTCATGCTCCTCAGTGAGTTTGACATTCAATATGTTGAAAGGTGAGCTATCAAAGGACAAGTCATCGCCGACCAATTAGCAAAAGCTCCATTGTCAGACTGTCATCCTATGACCATGGAATTTCCTGATGCAGATATCCTCAACGTTACAACACAACCATGGCAACTCTACTTCGATGGATCCTACACACAACATGGATCAGGGGCAGGAATTTTATTTGTCACACCTCTTGGGCACACAATTCCACAATCTTACAGGCTTACCTTCTGTTGCACTAACAATGTTGCAGAATATGAAGCTTTAATTCTTGGAATTAAAGTGGCTATTGATTGAAAAATCACAAAACTACAGGTATATGGAGACTCTCAGTTGATCATCTATCAAGTCAACAATGATTACCAAACTAAGGATGACACACTGATTTTATACAAGAGACTGGTAGATGATCTAAGGAAATACTTCATAGTTATCAAATTTGAGCAGATACCAAGATCAGAGAATAAAGCAGCAGATGCCATGGCCACAATAGCATCTCTTCTACAAATGCCTGAAACGCAAGATCGTTATCGATTTATTGTGGAACAAGTGTCGATTCCTGCATATGCAAATCCCAAATCCCAAACCATAAGCCTTTTGGATAGTGCCCAATCTTCCATTTATGGAGACGTTTATACTTATCTAAAAGATAATATCTTACCACCAGATCTTTCCTACAACCAAAAGCGCAACTTCATCACCAATCCGCCAAGCATACCATTATTGCTGATACCCTTTACCGTTGAGGCCTAGATGGTACTCTTTTGTGTTGTTTAGAACATAACGAATCTGCTTCTGCTTTACATGAAGTCCATGAAGGAATTTGTGGTACACATTCAAGTGGATAATCTTTAGCCAAGAAACTCCTTCGTTTGGGGTATTACTGGCCACACATGGAGCAAAAATCTTATAAGTTTGTCAAGAGATGTCAAAAGTGTCAGATTCATGGCAATCTTATACATGCACCGGCACAGGAGCTCCATCCATTCACAACTACATGGCCTTTCTGTCAGTGGGGATTGGACTTGGTAGGGAAAATTAACCCATTTTCATCTAATGGACACAAGTTCATTATCACCGCAACATAATATTTTACAAAATGGGTGGAGGCAGTTCCCTTAACCACAATCACTGGGAAGCAAATATCATCTTTCATACTTAATTATCTCATTTGTAGATATGAGATACCCCAGTCAATCATCACAGATAATGGCAGGCCTTTCAAGAACCAAGACATCCAAGAGCTGTGTGAAAAGTTCCACATCCAACATCGCTTTTCAACTCCATATTACCCTCAAGGTAATGGACAGGCAGAAGCTTCAAACAAAACAATCCTAAAGATTCTCAAGAAGACTGTAAATGAAGTAGGGCGTGATTGGTACATTCAGCTTAATCCTGCTCTTTGGGCTTACATGACAGCAACAGAACACCAACAGGAGCTACGCCATATGCTCTTGTCTATGGATCAGAAGCAATATTACCTATCGAGGTAGAAATTCCATCCCTTCGAGTTTCAATAAGGGACTATTTCGACGAGGATTATAGGATCTCTAGACTTCAAGAATTAGAGCTACTTGATGAACGTCGACAACAAGCTGTCAATCATCTGGAAGCCTATCAACAAAAAATGTCTAGGAACTATAATCATAGGGTTAAGCCTAAAGTCTTCCAGATCGGAGACTTGGTCCTACGAGAAAACCCTAGAAATCAAGCAGACAGAGAAAAGAAGGGAAAGTTTGAACCTAACTGGATAGGGCCTTATGTTATCATATCAGTCTATGGATCAGGAGCATACCGGCTATCTACACCATAAGGAGATATGTTGGAGGAATCCATGAACAACATTCATCTCAGGCGATTTTACACTTGAGGATATCTAGTGTACGGTCAATAAAGTTGTCTTGATGAAAACCTGGCAAACAGGCGTCATGATGACAGAAAAAAACAAAAAATATATATATACAATAAAAAAAAATACAAAGAAAAAGAAAGAGGACACAATAAAAACAAGTGATGAAAACCTGGCAAACAGGCGCTACTTGTGATTTTCACCAAGCTCTTCTATCTATTAGGTACAGTTTTGTTACAATTGTTTCCTTTCATATCATTTCCATCTATCATTTGAGATAATCATTATCACTATCCATGTCATGGCAAGGATATCATGTTTTACCCTGGCTTGGGGGCAACATCCTAGTGTTATTTGGTACAATGGACTTTCAGCTTAAATAGAAAGGCAGTCAAACATGACAACACCAAGTGACGATACTTGAAAAAATCCAAAAACATCATAAAATCAAAATCCAAAAACATCAGAAAATCAAAATCCAAAAACATCATAAAATCAAAATCCAAAAATCCATGCAAAAACATTCATAAAATTGAAAACACAAAAATAGAGTCTACATCAATTAAAAGTGGAGTCTGTGTTAGTCGAACTACGTGGTCTCTGCGTATATAACGTAGGCAAGACTAATCTTTGATCAGTCCCCAAGACCCCTAGGATAGGTCTTTAGGTTACATCATTTGGTCAAATGTCTAGGAATATCATGCAAACATCAACACACACATTTCAACATCGATGATTTAATTTGAATAATGATTTGAAAATACATTAAGTAGAATTTGAATTGTTGTGCTTTTTATTTTTATCATTTCTTTGGAGCTACTCGATGATGTATAGAACTAGAGAAGCAAGGAAGGAGAATGATACCTTTTCTTTGTTTGTTGTTTGTGAGTTAGTCATTATTATTTTGTGAATTGTCGCGGGAAGTGCTCTACCAAGTATCATGGATGACATTCCGATTCATTTAAGAAAATGATTAATTCTTGTCTGTTTATGCAAGACATGCTTAGGTCATTATTGGTCTATCTTATACCTTGATGCTTGTGTTCGCTTGCAATATCAAATATCATGAAAGAAATACTCAGGTCATCATTAGTTTATCTCATATCATTGATGCTTGTATTCACTTTCAACATTTTAAAAGCTCAGTGATGGTACAAAGTAGAATAAAAAGATTATTGAAATGACACTTAGGTTTGCATTGATAAAATAGGTTTTGCATGGTAAACATAGATTGCATTCATAATAATACATCTGCAGAGTATTGGTTGCACAAGTTACAAAGATTCATTTGCAAATAATGTTATCTTTTCTTATTAAGGATTTGAGTATATTTGACACATACAATTTTCATAATGGCATGCATATAAAATCATTTCTTCATCTCATCATAAATTTCACAATAAACATCTCATTTCGTGACATCATATACACGTTAGGTTACATCATTCATTTACATCTCATCACATTGTCATTATCATGTAGTTGCAAAGTCATCATTCATCGCATACATATAGAAGGCATTTTACATCATTTTATCTATCATACATCATTTCATTTACATCTCATTTTATCTATCACATATCACATATTCATACATTACATTTCATCCATATTTTATTCATTTACATCTCATTCATTACATACATCATTTCACTCACATCTCATTTTATATATCATATATCACATATCATTTTATCTATCACATGACATCTCATTACACACATCATTCATTTATATCTCATTCTATATTACATTTCATCCATATATCATTTCATTTACGCCTCATTAATATTTCATACATTACATTTTCATCCATACATCATTTCATCTCATTTTATATATCATACATTGCATTTCATCCATACATCATTCATTTACATTTCATTATATACATCATTCATTTACATCACATTTTATTTATCATACAGAAAGGAAATACATCATCAATATCATATCACATCATCATTAATGCATCCATACAAACTAGTACAATAAATCATCATAAAACATAAAAATTAAAATGCATCCATCACATCAATCATATAGAACACATCATAAAGATCAATGCATCCATCTCCTAAATAATGTAGAACACATCATAAAGATCAATGCATCCATCACCTAAATCATGTAGAACACATCATAAAGATCAATGCATCCATCACCTAAATCATGTAGAACACATCAAAAGATCAATGCATCCATCACATAAGTCATGTAGAACATATCATAGATCAATCAAACCGCTGCACATATATATCTCATCAAGTGTCAAGTATACAATGAAGCCTAAAAAGGATGAAAATAACATCATGTCAAAAATGGCTGTATATATCTCTCAAAGGGTACACAACTGATATCAAGTGGTACTCACACCAGAAGGAGCAGGTCTCGCGCCAGTATCATGACCACCACTAGATGTCCCAGGATCTCTTGGGAGAGGCTGTGTCATGCCTCTACTCACTGTCCTCGAACGAGTCCTCTCTGAGTGGGACTGGGCATAACTGACTCTCTGCTCTGGGGGGCAAAACTCATGATAGCGGCTCCTGTAAAACTCAATCTTGGCACCTGCCCGCATGGCCTCTCGCATATAATCTGCCACAGAGGTCCCATCTGCCACTCTCTGCAATCTCTCTGCAGTAGCCTGTGCTGTCTCTGTTGCTTGTCTGATAGTATCTTGCTCTGCAGTCAAGGCTGTGATATGTGCCTGGGTAGTGGTCAACTGTGCCCGTACACCTGCTAGCTGAGCCTGTGCTGTTGTTGCTACCTATAGGGCCTCATCTCTCTCACCAATCAGAGAGGTAATTTGTGTCTATGCAGTAGCTAGATGTGCCTGCATCTGGGCCTGCGTCTGTGCTAGTAATCCCTGCACCTGTGCTAGCTATCCTTGTAAGGTCTGAACCTACACCTGTAAACCTACAACCTCTGATCGCTCTGCCGACGAGGAAGCAACAGCCTGCCTCTTACGAGGTGCACTAGTCGATGGCTCTGTAGTACCTGCTATGCTCGGTCTCCCCCATCTCCGCCATCATCATCACTGCTATCATCACTGCTATCCTCACTGCTATCATCACTCTCATCACTGTCACTCTCCTCGCTACCCTCCATGTCCACATCTACATCCTCCTCTCTCCCTCGTCTCTGACCAACCTGAACACCCCCTGCAGCTGCAGCTGTTGGTGCTAGTGCTGGTGTTGGTACTGGCTCATCTGGAATGGTAATACGAGGAGGAGGGTGCATAGCCAAATATTGTCCGTACTCGGGAGTAACAGGTGCCTCAACAATGTCTCGCCGCATATCCCAGGCCGATGGCTATAGAGAACGATAACCCTCAACAAGTGCCCCATAAGGAAAGCATGGACCCTAATCATTGGCATCTATCCGTCGTCGTCCATAGTGCGCTACTCCCTGTGGCATACACTGCACAATCCCATACTGCCTGTAGACACGACGAAACAGGAATCGCTCCAAGATCCTAGGGCTCTTCCCGATCAAATACATCGAATCGGCCAAGAACCCCATCTCAATATCATCATCATCCCAGTCATCACAGTCTAAATAGGGACGCCAGGTCACTGTCTCCACATCATCAATAATCCGCCTCCAATAATCTAGCTTACCCATCATATGCTGGGTAGGCCTGCCTCTGTAACGAAACACATAAGGTCTCATCGCTGGTCTCGATAACACTGGCACAAGACGTGTAACAGCAATATACTCCCATGCCCATACCTGAAGAAGGGTAGCTCCTGCCGATAAACTGCTGCCTCCGAGGTACACGATCCAGTGTAAATCATGGTATAGCTGAGTGAGCATGCAGATGCCCCAAGCATATCTCGTCCTGTGTACTACCATACCTTCTAATACCCGACCCCATCCAAGAGATATACCCTTTGACCTCTTATCATGACAAAGGAATCCACCAATAAAGCCGGCCAAAAAGAAGGAAGTGGAGCATATGAATCATGGATCTCCACCCATGGAACCCACTCTCCCGCAATATGGGGATCTTGAAAAACTCTCCGCATAGACTCAACCCCACCAACCTCCTCTGAATAATGCACCACAATCTCCCCAACAAAAGGAATGCAAAGAATACGCCATACATCCTCTGGCGTCACGGTCATCTCGCCAGTAGGTAAGTGGAAGGTGTTGTGGTCACTATGCCACCGCTCTACTAAAGCTGTCAGTAAACCCTTATTAAGTCTAATATGGGGCATATCCAGTAACGAGGCTAAACCACAATCGGTAATGTGCTGCCTCTCATCCGCTGAAAGTCGTGGTATCATATCAAAAGGCCAAGAGAACTGCTCTCGCAACTGAATAACATCTAAATGCTCATGTTATCATACAAAAAGAACATTTTAATCAGAATATCAAACATCAGGAGGTCATCAAATTTTCAAAAATTGTGCTTTACCTATCAAACTATCAAGGAACCCTCATCTATCAATCGGGTTCATTCCTTCAGAAATTTTAATTATTCCTCACCTATCATGAGGGTAATTATTATCAATCAATGGATCTCGCTCATCATGAGATCGTTTACCATTTATTTTAGTCACAATCAAACTAAAATAGATGGAATCAACAACAAATCGACGAAAATCAAAGGGCACAATTTTTTTATCAATCTATACTTCTAAGCGCTACAAAATCCTACTGAAGTGCTAAAAATTCTACCTAAAGCGCTATTTCTACTGAAGCACTACAAAATCCTACCGAAGCACTAGAGAATCTACCTAAAGCGCTATTTCTACTGAAGTGCTACAAAATACTACTAAAGCGTTGCAGATTTGACCCTGTGCGCTAAAACTCTGATGCGCTACCCTAATTTATGGACGCGCTAAACATTTCGATGGGTGTGCTAAAACTATGGCGCGCTACAACAGAAAACAGACGTGCTAAACCGCGTCTGCCGGGCGCTAAAAATATAAAACATGTGCCAAATAACAAAAATGTACAAGCACAAATTACGAGGAGGATTTGAGGTACGTACCGGAGGTCCATAGTCGGCCGGATGCTGGTGATGTCGGACACGCTCGAGTCGGTGGGTGTGGTAAGGGATCGGCATCCTAATGCTCTAACACTCTGAGGGTCTCTATCACAAGATTGTCAAAGTCAAATGCACAAATGACTTTTGAAAATGACCTTTTGAGCTTTTATAGGTTATTTTTGAGGGATTTTCATGGGATTTATTTATTTTTCCTTCTGATAAATTATTTCTTACCTATCACAGGGGCATTTTTGGACAATTTTGTCGGGAGATAAATTGTTTCTTCACCAATTCATCATTAAATCATCATAAAAATTTAAAATTTATGAAAAATCATATGAAAATCGAAAATTCATCAATTTATCTCCCATGGGGGCATATATCGCTATCATTTCAAAATTCAACATCTGGGGCAAATCAGGGGCATATTTTAAACCTTTCATCAATACTGGCAGCTGAGGCAAAATCATTCTTTGAAGCAATGCGTAAACGGATCACTTCAAAGAGGGGCAAAATGTAGACACCTAAAAATGGTCTGAAGAATCTAATTAATTAAATACGACTTATTTGATTAATTTATCTTAAATTCATCTACTTAGTAAATAAATAGAAATATTTATTTATATTAAGTTCATTATTAATTCTTCTATTTCTCTCTTAATTAAATAAACAAAATTAAAAACTTTGTTTTATTTAATTATTATCATTTTCATCATTTTATTTCTCTCTTAATTAAATAAATGAAATTAAAAACTTTGTTTTATTTAATTATTATCATTATTACTTCTTTTATACTTCTATCATAAATTAAATACACAACTTAAATAATTTGTGTTATTTAATTACTTCATCACATTTCTTCCTAATTAAATAAAGATATCTAAAAACTTTTATTTAATTATCATTTTCCTTTTGTTTTAATTTAATAAACAAACTCTATAGTTTGATTTATTAAATTATTTATTCCCCTTTTGCTAAATTTAAATAAATTAAAATTATTTAAATTAATGCATAAATCATTTACCACTATTCACTCACCAATAAAATTAAATTTTCAAAATTTAATTAATTCTACTGTCATTCACGGGAAGAGCTTCGGGGACAAACCTGCAGGAAGTCCTCTCAATCTTCTTCCTCCAATCTTCCCTCTCATCTTGCCTGTGTTTTCATGGGGAGGAAAATCCTCTATGATCAGCTCCATCTTCTCTCATCCCATGCCATTCAATTCTCCAGATTGAATCCCAGCCTCTCATCCCGTATCCCCTGCAAATGTGTGCTTGTGAAAGCTATAAATACAACTCTTTGGCTATAGGAAAATGATCCCAACTTATGCAATCTTACTCTGCAGGTTTTCCAAAGCATCCAACATCCATCCAGCATTCATCTAGCATCCAACATTTGCAATCATGGCAACAATCATAGTAGTTTTAATCATTTAATCATATAGGAAATAGAATAGTTCCATTCTCATTCTCTAAGTGTCATTTCAATAGTTTAATTAGCTTCTAAATTTGAGAGGAAAGTAGATTAGAGAGATCTTTAGAGTTAGAGAGCAATAGGATAAATTTCTGAAGATTTATAATTTAAATTAGTTTAAATTTCTTAAATCTTAGATGCAGTGTCTTATTTAGAGGTGTAGAAGCATGTTTAGATGGTTTAACTCATTCCTACGCTTACAGCTTGCAACAAGAAATTGATAACATGTTCATGATTAGAGGTTATGGGGTCATCAACTTGAACAACCTCTTTACAAAAAAATGGAAGGGGGCTCTTTGGCTCCCTCCAAATATAGCGATAGGCACCAATAATACATAGGTGATTGTACAAACCAATAAGCTAGAGTGGACAAACCACAATCCAAAAAATAGAAAGGAATTGCAATAATGATATGAGAACATGATCTATGGAGAAGAAAAACCGTTCTAAAAGAATGAACTGTAACAACAACAAAGATTGCTAGGAAACCTAACTAGATCTCCTATAGACCATTTCAAATCTCTTTCTTCAATACAAAAAAAACAAATAACTCTCTTTTTATACTTTAACTTAATTTTAATATATAATCTTTTCATTTTAAAAAACACCTCAATCGTCTTGTGATACTCAATATTTATTATTATTACTACCACATTATGATGGAATAGTGTTGATTACCTCTAGTCGTTTTTACGAGGGGCATTTTTGTAGGAGAAAACTTGTAATTAGATATTGCACTCAAGGAGTGGTTGAGACAGAATGGCACTACATCAGGGAATGTTCAGCTTACAAGGACATTCGGATCAATTATACTGAGACATTAAAAGGGAACAATTTGGGTGATCTGTTTGAAGAAGAGAAGATAATAGGGTTTGCAGATTTTCTGATCAAGATACACAGCAGAAGATCCAAGATGCAGAAAGAAAAAGAAACTTAGGTTTTTTGCATTTTCTGGGGTTCACGTCTCTTCGCTTGCTATCTTTGGGTCCCATAGGCTGCTTGGCCTCGTGGACGTGATTAAAAACATTCATTCATTCATTCATTCTCCTACGTTACAGAAGCACTTAAGAAGGTCCCAAAAACAGTTGAATCCACGAGGGCCATGCAGAATTAAGCATTGTCACGTTGATTCCAGACACAATTTGTATGGAAACCCCACCCGTACAACCAAGCTTACGAAACATAATAAAACGCTTTGTCCGTTGACTGTAAAGCAAAAGCTATTGTCCGTTTAGACAGAGCGCTCGTAAAAATAAAAAAATTAAAATAAAGATTGAAGAGAAGACACACAAGCCCGCCAAGTCTTTTAAGATCTGCAGAGCGCAGATTTATTCGTGAAAATGCGCATTTCAACTTCTGTTCGAAGAGCTCTGCATCCGAATTTGGAGTTGAAAAGCAGGCAGATCGAAGCTCATCTTCAGCTATAAATCTCAAAATAAATTTAAAATATTTAGCCGTTCAAATTGCGACCAGTTTTCATGCTGTTATTTTCCAAACCCTGCAATCTTAACTCCACGACTCGGCCAAAGATCGCGCAAACAGGTTCTCCTCTTCCCAAACTTATTTATTAGATTTCATCACCTCTTTTCAACATTTTTAATTCAGCAGGTGCTTTTCGTATACAAGCTCCACAAATTTTGCCGTAGGAAACGAAGAATTTATATAATATTGTAATTTGTGAAACAAAAATATGTGCATATTTTAGATGATTGAAGAACATTCTTGAAATAAGATTCTAGAGGCATGTTTTAAGGTGCAGAAGATTTTCGCAGTGCTGCTGTTTTGACGAAAATGATGAAACTGAAGGTTTCCAATATAGGCACAACAATAGCAGAAGCCCTAAGTTACGCGGTCATGGCTTTAATTATGAATAAGAATACACAAGGCGCGTCAACATTGAAATTGATTTTTTGCGTTTGTTGTAGACAGGTTTCGTTTCTCTATAAACTTTGTGAAACATTCCCTTTTTATTGCCTCAGTGCAGTGTTCAGATTAAGTGATTTGTTTTTTTTTTTCATAATATGTATTAAATCTGAGCCTTGCCTTTAAATTTTACTCCGTGTTGAAGAGGAGCGAGCCTAATCTTTACATTTGCTGCGCCCCCAAAGACGCACAGAAAATGCAATTTTGTTTTTCGGTGGGGGGTGGGGTTTCCTTTGATAAATCAATGCTCAAGGCAAACAACATCACAATAGAAAGTTTTGGCATCTTCTAGACGCAGGATTTGCACTTCAAACGAATCTGTGTGTATTTTACCGTCTTATGTAACCCGTATACGAGATTGTCTAGGCTGATGCTTCATCCTTATATTGTTCCTGGAGTTTATAACCATTCTATACCAGCTTTTTTGCCAGCCTTGTGGCAGGATCAATGATATTTTACTCCCCCGTTGTTGTTTAAACTGCAGGATTCCCGATCCACTTACGTATAAAGAGAAACAAATATGTGGTATCTTAAACTCAGAAGATGATTCCTAGACCAACTTTTTTCAAACTAGTTTTAGCAGCAGTAACTGATGAATAATTCTGCAAGGAGTTCGAATGATTCTCAGTGGATCAAGCAACCGTATGCTGGTGCTGAAAAACAGAGTATTATTATTGGTTATACTATAGTCCTCGGGAGACATTTAATCTACATTAATCGATTGCATAATGTTAATGGAGGAAGAGTTCTTAGCCTCTCAGCTTGATCACTGATTGTGGTCGATGTGGATTGAAACTACGAAATATCTTTTTTGGATCTGTACTTCATTACCAAATGTTTATTCCTGTTAGTGAGATTGTGCAATGAAAATCATGTGTTTTTTTATGTCAGTAAACTTCATTGCTAAATATTTATGCCTACAATGACATAGTGTAATGAAAACTTAGTGTCTTTTGATATTGGTGAATAGCCTGCAATTATCAGATGGTCTCTCTCCTTCATCATGACAGCTAATTAACTCATCATAGCCCTATCAGATCGCAAAATAATAGAAACCCAACCCCTCTGCTATTGTACACACTTTAGAACTTGGATTATCGCTGGGCATTAGTGCCTCCTATCTTATCAGCATACAACAGCTTGATGTAAACTCAGAGATGATCTTGTCATTCCTTGTTCATGGGCAATGAAGAAATTGACTGTAACCTGGATTATTGCTGGGCATTAGTGCTCCTAACTTTATCAGCATGTGACAGATTGATGTACATTCAGAGATGATCTTGTCATTCCTTGTTCACGGGCAATGAAGAAATTGACTGTAAAGTTTTCTCACAATTTTGTTTTCTAATTTATTATTGACTTGCTTTTTTGACTGTATTATGTAATGAAGGATTCTATGTAGCAATTACCTTCATCATTAATTACTATACAGTCTGTATGAAACTCCAAATGGTCTCCCATGGAAAAACCAAAGACAGTAACGTCATTTAGTAAAAAGATTTTAAGGAATTTCACAGTCAATAATTGATAGAAAATAGTTTCTGGAAAATACAGTAGTTTCAGTTTTTATGTCTGTCAATTTACTCCTCTAACTATTCTTGCAAAAGTGACATCTCTTATGGCCTCAATTGCGGGGTGCCAGCTAACTGATGTATGGTGTGGATATCAATACTATTCTAGAAGTGCTCATTCTCCGTGCTTTTTGTTAGTGTTTGGTAGCTTCAGGAGATATTTTCTCTTTAATTAAGGCTGCTGGCCTACATATTACAAATTATATTTTATATTTAATGTTGATGTATCAGCAGCAGGAGGTATCTTCTAGCAGCAGAGGCATCTTCTTTAAATAGCTATTATGACAAGCTGGCTGACCCACATGAAATGTCTTATTTAAGATGGTTGACATGCAATAGAATCTTTGGTCAGACATGCAAGAGAATCTTTGCATGAAATGTATTTGTAACTGCTCCTAAAAATAGGCAATTGTAATGCTCCTAGTGCGTCTCCTTTTGCATGCACATGCAAGTGACGACTCCCTATTTTGGGATTGATTCTTGCTTAAGTTAAGTGGTTATTTCAAGGAGAGTTTGCCATCTACAGCAGAGAATTATCTTTTGAAGAGCAGATTGAAATTAGAAAGAGGAAAAACAGAGTTCTTTTGTATGCATGTATCTATGAGAGATACTATTCTTCTGTGGGTCAAGTTGTAAGCTGTTTACTGCTACTTCATTCAATATATAAGAGACATATTTGTGGCTGGGTTTTTCTCCCTCGAGAAGGAGGGTTTTCCCAGGATAAATACTGTGTTCATTTGTTCTTTATGTTCATTTTTCTGCTTTCTATTAAATCTGATCCTAACTTTAACACTTTTTGAATATAATATTTTCAGCATTTGTACACTTAATCAGAGAGTCCAAAGTGGACATAGACTGAAAAATAAATTCCAGTGTATGTGGTTTAGGTAGCCTTAAATGTCTATGTATGTAAGCTGATCAATTTACACATCTTCAAAATGTGTTCTGTATATCTCATCCTGATTTGGTCTGTTTGATTTTAAGGCCATTTATCATGTTCATTTGTGGTAACATTCTAAGGTCATCTATGACTGTTGCATAAGGTGTACTCCTATTCTGGATTTATTTTAGAGTTACTACCAATCCATAAAATCCATTTGTGGATTTTCGTACCAGAAGTCAGAACTTCTTATGATGAACAGAATCTTTTATGTGCCTTCTCCTTCCAATTTAATGTTTCATATCTTTTATAAGACACCTTTCAAAAACCTGTCTTCTTTTATTTTATACTTATCACATTAAAATTCATTTGCAGGTCCAACAAAAAGCATAACACAAGATATAAGAAAATGCAGCATGCTGCAACAACGATCGAGGAACAAATTATTGTGAGATCAATTCAAGAAGAGTGTCCATGGGAGAACCTTCCAAAGCGTCTTCAGATCTTTCTATCTTCTAAAGAAGAGTGGCACAAAAGGTAAGTATTTTTCTTTTTTAGATGTTAAGTTTTATTTATCTTTAGTAGTATTTATCCTCTTTTTGTTACTGTAGAAATATATGTCAATTAGATTTGATATCATGTAAAAAGTTTTTTTATTTTATTTTCTTTGGCATATAGAGTCGTAAATTATTGTTATATATATGTATCCAATTTTATAGTAGCTTCTTCCTTCTTTGTTTTGGCATTAGGTGTATTTTATTAATTTTCTATGTACAACTATTTCCTTGAGCACCTGAGCACATGAGACAAAATGCAAATTTATGGTTTATGTGCCATGGAAACTGCATAAACTAACTAGGGAAAACACGTATTAATCTTTGCATCAATTTCCAATAACTAGGGAAGAAATTGTAAAGCAAGAAACACATTGGAAGGGGACTCCATTTCTATGGTCAACGCCACTATAAACTCTTGTTGTTGTATGTCTGGCATTAGCTTGCTTGTGTCACTGCACACTAAATCTTAATCCCACAGGCTTATTACATTATCTTGATGCTGTTAATACATTTCTATAATGAAAACTTAAAAGTAAGTATGACAGGGTTTATGCCAAGTGGTACAAGCTCTTCCTCACCTCCTAGTTGGAATTTTTCCCATTATCCATGGAATTACTTTTGTATCTGCAAAACATGCATAAATAATCAGAAAGCTTGCATTTTAACCTTGTATATATTAATTTACAGAAAAATTGTGGAATCTCTTGCTTTCTTGTTAATTCTCCTATGATAATTGACCTATTGTTTGTCGAGTATCTTGTACCAATCATAACATGGCTTCTTGCTATGTTGAATTTCCTGCATAAATGCTTCTAGACAGCATCAAATTATTTACATCATTTGTTGCATTATGGAAAACATTTAAGCTATATTCTGGTGTTGGAATTATTTGTGGCTTCATCATCGTCTTAGGTTTGGTTTTTAGGATCTTTGCCATGTATTATTATTTGAGAGAATGAGTGAACATCATAAAGAATATTCAGGATTTATTGTTTGGCTCCCTTTAGATGTAAAGCCTACCTTAGTTTTGTTCTATTTTCATTTGAAGTGCGCTGTTGTGGCCAATAATAACCTTGGCAATGATAAAAAAACACTTTCTTTCTTGTCGGAAGTAACCTAAATGTCACCATCACTATGGAAAAATAGACACCCCTATTAATGAGGGTTGAAATGAAATCATAGCTGCTGTGAAGTCATGGAGTAGGACCATTTTGAACAACAATAAAAATGGACCAATTTGAACCTTTCTTGGACTTTGAAACCATTATCTTGATTAAATTGGGATTTTGAGTTCATTGTATGCATTCTTTTGTAATATTGCCTTGTCAGAGTTTGATCAAGTTTTATTTTAGTGGAATGACTGTAGGTAAACCCTGGTTGTACCTTGAGAATTGCTTATGAACATGAAGAGCCAGAGAAGGTGCCCAAAGGTGTTAAACAAAATTCAGAAAAGCCATCTTCTGGTGAAACTCTCTTTTCGAGGCAGAAGCAAAAATAGTCATTCAACTATTAGCTGGAGAGGTTAGTACAGAGAAGCTAGATCAATGGATAGCTCAATGGAGGTCTGTTTCAGCTTGCATCAATTGAGTGAACACCAACAAATCTCATTTGCAAGTCTGCAACTATTTGGTCATCCTTTTACATGGTATGAAAGCTATGCATCTTCCTAGCAATTACATAGACTGCCACCATTTTCCAAACGGGAATACTTCTAGGAGCTGCTTGAGAAACAATTTTACCCTACATGCTATGAATATGAGAGGGGCATCCAATGGCATTTTTATTGGCAAAGGCAAGGACAAGTTGAAAGAGAGGATATGAGTGGATTTCAGAAGAAGAGTTTTCAACCTGGAAAATATGTGATGGACCATGAAGGGCTGATGAAGTATATTGGTGGGCTGTCTGGGCACTTGAAGAGGCCTGCTTTGATGGCCAAGCCAAAGGATATAGATGAGGATCTCACTACTTAGAATTCAATAAAAAGATGCATCATATCACCAAATGCCAGCAGGTAAAACACAACAACAAGGTAGCGATAAATGCAAGGGAAAACACAAGCGGAAGGGAAAGGAAAATGCCACAAACACAGTCAAGTCAAAAGGCAAAGAAAAATGATATTGTAGTCATTGTGACAAAGATAGGCAATTCATTGAATATGTTGGAAACTACATCTAGAGCTGAATCCTTTCAAGAAAAAGAAGAAGAAGAGCTCTTCATACGGAGGAAAAGGCAAGGAGATTGAGTGCAGGTACAAAGTGGATGATAGTTTGTCATGTGCCACAATGAGAATGTGTGGGTAGTAGGGTCTCAAGATGAAGGTGTGTTGTTGAAATGTTTTCACATTAAGCTTCATCTCAATGGGAAAAAAAAGATGCTCTATTGAATACATGTTCTTAGGCAAATATAATTTTACTAAAACTTGTGATTGAACTTGGCTTGCGAACAGAGAAGCACCCGGATCCTTATTTGTTGGATTGGCTAAAACAAAGACTTGGAATTTTAGTCAATAGACAGTGTAAAATCAGATTTGGACTTAACTTGGAGTTTGTAGATGAGGTAGTTGTGGATGCCATTCCATCGGATGTTTGTGGAGTTGGTTGTATTCGGTAATCCATACCTCTATCCTTGGGATGCATTTTACTATAGGAGAGAACAAGTATAGGCTGGTTAAGGATGGCATGAATTATGCTCGCAGTTCATATTGATCCGAAAATCAGATTGCAGAAATTGGACCATTGGGTTCATCATGTTTCCACTTTATTCATGAGTCATTTAATTTCCTAGAATCAGAATTTGTCAAAGTCTCATATGTTGCAGAGAAGGAAGGACTGTTTTTTGGGTTAAGGCATGTGTGGCATGTTCTAGGCTATCTCATAGGTGCTGTGGAACTGAAGGGCAGATTTCTAATGGAAGGAGAAAAGTCATTTTGGCGGATTCGCCAGTTTTGTATGGGCAATGAAAGTGTAATCACCCCAGCGAAAATGGAATCACCATGTCAAAAATGAAATTACCAATTTGTTGGAAGTAGTGAAAATGCTAATGTGTGAGCAACACATGGAACATTGAGGGTTTTGTTGTTTGAGTTTAACCTTTTGATGTTTGTTCTTCCACTTTGGCACACCATTGGAGGATAGAGGAAGGTCAGATAGTGTGAAAACATGAAGTTGAAAGGGTCGGGTCTTCTGTATTCTTCATCTTTCATGTTCTCTTAGAGGTTATAAGTGATAGATAAGGTTTTTTTTGATGTTGTAGAAGCACATTACAGGTGGAGTAAATTATTGTTATTGACAAGACTCCTAATAGCATAAAAGGCATTGTAAAGCATTTGTAGTTGACTGTTGATAATGGAATAGGGAGTGATCTGTTTTCTAGTGCTGGAGTTTCACTCAATTAGACTTTCTCCAAGGTATATCATTGTTACAATCATTGTGTTGTGTACTTTTGCATGTTCTTATCTCTACTTTTGTGGTGTCCATTGAGTTTACATAACAAATAAACATATGTGACTGTTATTACATTCATTTTGAATAGATTTAACAGAAGGTTATTAAAAGAGTTGACAACTACAGGTATCTGTGGATGATGGTCTCTATGAGAACAGCTCTAGAGTTTTTCATGACCCAAGTTGTAGTGGAGCAGTTTTGTATAGCCTGCATTTGTGGGATTTTACAGTTGTTGCTGATTATTTTGGTTTATGCTCTCCACAAGGTGTAGTGGGAGGAGAAATTTAGTATCCTTAGAGCACTGATTTAGAACAAGACAGTGGTTGAGAACAATTAGAATCTGTGTTAAATGGGGATGCATTCCCGTCCCTCAGACTGCAGTCCCCATCCAATTAGAAATATATTGTGACAGCATTATAACAGAAATATAACATCAGCAATAAATATATCGTGACGGCAGTATAACAGCAATTAAATTAATAATGACAGCAGTGACAGCAACAACTGTAGTATAACAGCAATCATGATACAGATTCATAGTTAGTGATATAAGTTAAATAACAGTTAACACTAACAGCAATAATTTGGATTTCTGATTTCATTGTTAAAAATGTCTCAAACTTCAAAATTCTTGATATGGCATGAGAGTTGGTTTTCAAAAGAGATTAAAGGTGCACAGGCCATGGTCTGGTACAATGTGGTATTGTGTGAGAGGTGCAAACAAATAATTTCTTTTGGGAATGTGGTTGGTGTGCAGGCTTCTGCAGACATCATCCAACATCATTTTAACAGTGTCATGCTATATTGCTGCTGTTATACTGCTTTTTTTTTAACTTGTAGAAAATTGAGATCTCTCTCTCTCTCTCTCTCTATATATATATATATAATTTGTTTTCAAAATTTCATATAATATTGCTGTCCCCAAAAAATGGCCCTTGGACTGCCATCCCCAAAATGTGTCCGCTGCCATCCTGCCATGGAGCATAGATTAGAATGGTAAGAGATGGAGAAGATGATGGGGAAATTCATTTTAGAAAGTTGAAAGATGTTGGAAGGATTTTAGTGCTGAAGAGAAGGTAGGTAGGCTGGAAAGTCTGATGCTTGTTTTGATAACGAAATTAGTAGTTCCAAAGGAACTTGAAGAAGAAGAAAGAGAACCCGATAGACAAGAACGAGAGCAAGGAGAGTCTTTATCTAGGAGGTTCCTCAAAGTTGAGGCAAAAATCAGTATTCAGCCCTATGATGGTCAGATTAGTGCAAAGAAGCTTGATCAGTGGGTCTCTCAAATGGAGGTTTAGTTCAATCTTCACAAGATGTTTCCCCATCAACAAATTTCTTTTACACGGTTGAAATTGTCTAAGCATGCTCTTACATGGTATGAGAACTGTGTACACTTTTTTGGGATTAGAAAAGTACCACCTATCTCCAAGTGGGAGGTTTCAAAGTGCTGCTATGAAAACAATTCTACCCAATTTGCCACAAATAGGAGGGAGTGATGTAGTGGCATTACTTGATTCAAAGACAAGGTCAAAACATACAAGCTTATTCTAGCAATTGGTGGGCAGTTTAGACCAGTGAAGCATAAATCTGCAAAAAAACCCGATTAATTGTGATTTTTAAAAAATCTGCAGGCTGGACGATTTTTTCCCCGATTTTTTGAAAAAATCGTTTACCTTTTGGTCAACGATTTCTTCCCATTTAAAACTGCAAAATTGCCAAAAAAACGTGTTTAAAACCTGCAAAAAAAGCGAATAACATCATGCTGATTTTTGTGCGAAAAAAAAATCATGAGACCATAGCTTGTTGCTTACTATTATTCTTTGATAGAATTTTTCCAAGCATCCATAGCTTGTTCCAAAGCACCTGTTTTAGGCTTTCAGCCATAGCAGCAAGGCAGTGAACTGTTTGATAAAATGCTTTGGTAGACATGTATGAAAAATGTGGTAGCATAGACAAGGAGCTTCATCATCGGGAGGTTCTGCCCTCTAGCACGTCATTTGCTACAATTGATTTTTTTGGAACTTTGTACTTAGTTTATAGGTTGACTTTGTACAAAGTCACAAACTATATTGTAATAGACATTTTGACAACTGTCACCATCTGATATTTATGCAGTTGTACTATG